>MIQA02003528.1:0-34602 GCA_001887855.2 Sclerospora graminicola | reverse complement strand
TGCAATATGCGACTTAAAAAACGGCAGTTTGATATCGAGACTGCTTCTTGAATGGTCTTCTTGACGAAGAAGTGTACATGAGTTTTCCTGAAGGAGTTTCAGCTCAAAGTGGATTTGTTTGCAAGCTTCGTCGCAGTCTTTACGGCCTGAAACAAGCAGCTGCAGTTTGGTACAAGATTATTCGATTAGTATTTGTTGAAATGGGATTTCAGGAGTGCCGCGCTGATCCTTGTCTATTTGTGCAACAGCGCGATGAAAATGGCTCTCCTGTATTCATTGTGCTGTACGTTGACGATTTATTGGTGGGATGCGCAACGGATGCCGAAGCGGATGCTTCCTGTGCTGGGTTAAGCACAAAATTTTCTGTGAAGTCACTCGGTGATGTAAAGTTTGTTCTCGGGATGGAGATCCAGTATTCTCCAGAAAAGGAGGAGTTGATTTTACGTCAAACACAATTCATCAAGAAGATGTTGGAGCGCTTTGGACAAACGGATGCACACAATGTGCGAAACCCACTTGTTCTTGGTCAAGATTTTACTCCTGATGACTCACATGATCTTATGAATAATCAAAGCAAATATCGGGAGCTTGTAGGTTCACTACTTTACGTTGCAAATACAACGAGACCGGACATCTCGCTTTCTCTATCCATGCTCTCGCAGTACCTGGACAGTCCACGTGAAATGCATTGGCGAGGTGCAATCAGAGTGCTTCGATATTTGAAGGGGACAATGAATCATGGTATTCGATTTCAAAGTGATTCAAAACGTTCAATTAAAATTCATGCATACAGTGATGCTTATTGGGGAGGAGACAAGCAAACACGCCGCTCAACATCGGGTGTGTTAATGTTACTGTGCTGTGGACCAGTTATTTACAAGAGCAAACGCCAATCAAGTGTGGCATTGTCTTCAGCCGAGGCTGAATACATGGCCCTCGCACTCGGTACACAAGAAGTTGTTTGGTTGCGGTACATTTTAACCGAGATGGATTTTTCTGCTAAAGGACCTACTACGCTGTATCTCGACAACAAATCAGCGATATACATGGCTTCAAATCAAGGCTATACTCCGCGTGCTAAACACATTGACTTACGAGCTCATTTTGTTCGTGACCATGTCGAGGCGAAGAATATTCGATTGGAGGACGTAAATTCAGACAAGCAACTTGCAGATTTCTTGACGAAACCAGTGCCAACACCGCGTCTTGTGGAGCTTCGTGAACTTAGTGGTGTTGTCAACCTGCAAGTTGAGGGTGAGTGTTGAGGTATTACTGCACCACGTTACTAATCGTGTACATAGCACAAGCGCAACAAGTGAGTAAGAGAAATCGTTGTCGAAGATTCTAGAAATGCAATTGATGGACTAGTTAGCAGATAGCTTCTAACTAATCCTAATTCACTTTCCATTTTGCGTCATAGATCAAGTTTTGAAGTTAAAGGATCACGGCTCGGGCAGACACTCTTGTTAGCGGTTTTGACCAATCAGAGGGTGATCTTATCACTCACATCGCCGCCATTTTTGTCCAATATGTGTCATTATTTTAAGGAACGCCATACCGGCACTTGGACAACATTAACACATACCGGTACTAGTAAGACGCAAAGACTTCTCGGCTCGAGCAACTTCCTCCCGCGACTGACATTAACACGTCAGATCGCTGTTCATCTGCACACCCACGCACCATTGGTGACACTAACCGGTCCTTATCTACAAGGCAACATGCTTCGTATTTTCCCACTATGTATGCATCTGCCACCTTGTTGGATCACTAATAGTTTGCTATATTAGACCAGTGCACCTGACGTAATTGCATGCTCAAAACTTCGCGTTTTGGATAAGGCATCAATAGCAAAACTGTAATCTTTATTAACGGGTGGAACGGATGATTTATCCGGCAAATCGTTCCATGACCTTCCAATACCTCTCGTTCATGCATTATTTTTGTTGTTCCCACTTAAACAATGCTACGGCTTGCTTGCTTCTTTGCTCGTTTTGTACAATAAAGTTCAAAAAGCGAGGGAAAAGGATATGCAACATGACTTCATCAATAGTCGGCACGTGATCTATCTGGTCAAGCCCCGTCTCGGTTTGTTTGAATTCCTCCCACAAAGTCGCCCATATAGCTGTAGCCTCTTCGTCGGAACGAATATTCTCACTATCGCTCCTCGAACGGCTCATGGCTTCCTTGACAAAGTAAACTCTTTGTTGCTGCGGCAATGTCGATAGCGTTCTGAAGAGCGATTTAACTCTGCCTGTTCTTTCCTCGGTGTTAACGGGGTCCACACGAAGTCGGCGAACATCTACACGCTTATTGTTGGAGTTTTCGGGTGAGTTAATTTCTAAGCTGGTAGAACCGGCACAACTGGCAACGAGAGTGGCGGTAAGCAGCTTCCAGAAGATGCTGAAGTGCATGGTCACTAATCTTGACGTTTGTTGGAAGAAACAAATTCGGAAATGAGAGCATGACTTGCAAAAGGCATAAGAAAAAAAGTGTAGTATTCGGCACATCAGACCTTCGCAGGGATCAGGAAACAGATGTCATATGTTTATGAAATTGTTCACTACAGTCGATTATCTTCATATCCAGAGATTATACAAATGTTGCTTCCCTTTACGAAAAGACAACGTATTCGGAGTCACTCGATCTTTTTGGAGCCACTGCATCTGAAATAGGGTTTACGCCTTTATTCAAAGAAAGGTTGGGTATGTAGGTATTTGTTTTCCTGGCGGGATATTATTTATAACAGAACTGTTATGAATAACTAGGGAGATGCAATAAAAGAGTACATAATACAGCCCAAGCCATACTGTAAAAAGCACCATTTCACTGCAAGATGAGCTTAAATTATATTTTACATTATCGATCACTCACATGGTAATGTCTGCAAGAAATGAATCTGTAACTTGGTAAATTGTGCCGTTTGCTGCTGTAGAAAAGGCTTAGATCATACACGATTTGGTGAGAAGCATATTTACGGATTGGGCGAAAACATACACGAGACACAATCTTGAGGTATACAGGTCTGCCTAAACTTTCCTGAGGTTTAGATGCCGTTTGCGAAGCACGCGGATGTAAACCCAGGACCCAACATTGCCCATGATCCTAGCGGAGGCTTTGTTTGCAAGCCGTAGCCGGGGAGAGACTACGGAGCACGCGTTTCATACTATGTATTTTAAATGCTGTATAATACGTCTGTATAATTCAGTGTATTATACAAGTACTGACGTTTGATACATACGGATCTCTAGTTTTTGCGGATCTTGTCTGCCATTCCATACGTACTTTCTCGTAGTGCGTGTTTATACTCAGGGTGGGTTAAAAGTAGGTAACTTATTCTGGCAAACCCATATCAGGTAGATACGAATTTCATGCAAGGCTGTGACCGCGACGACTGGCGTGGTTGTTTTCATCTTTTGGTGAGGTGGGCTGTCACATGCTGGCCACTTTAGGGACTTATTTGCGTCTCTGATGATTTTGTCTTCCATTTCATATTGTACTTTCTTGAAAAACTGAATCTTATCTTTATTTTTTTTAAATGTTACACTGGATCTTACCTGTTTCCATAATTTGACAATCGGACTACAGTCACTACAGTATTACATATCCGGCAAGAACAAATCCAATTTCGTCACTACCTCTATAAACAAGTAGCTATCAAAAATAATTAAAGCTAGGAACCTTTTACACACAGAACAATACGGTATTACGTTTGTACTCTCTTTTACGCATAAATATAAACTTTTTAGAGGAATGTTAGACCACAGTAGGCAACCTGGCAGGTTCGCCGATTTTTTCTTGTCGATCTTGCTTTTGTTTTTGTTCTTTGCCGAGCTAGGATTGGAAAAGGTGCAGTCTGACTCGGACAAATTAATGCAAGCATAATTTTTGCGGATTACATTTTACGACTTTACCTTTTTACGGTTGTTCCATTTTCCATTACAGATTCGTACAAACTTTTATGACACCAAGGTTTCGAGGGGACAAAAACCACTCTGGGGTGGGATTTTTATATGGGTGAAGCTGTTGTACCGATGGAAAGAAAGGAAATTCGTATCACAGACACAATTTTCCCGATACTACAGTACACGTACAGGAATACACATAATTAATTTATACAGTATAAAAAAGGCCTCTTAACCTACCCCTTTGCACCGCAAGATCCTTATGTGCCTATATTTTTCATGACCCAACCCTGTCAAGATATTTTGCAGCTTTTGGTTAAATTACTTACGAGCCACTATAAGGGCAAAGTTCACCTCTGTTCTGGAACAGCTCGGTTGAAAAATGGGGGCATCTGATTGGTCAGATGGTCGTCACCATCTCGGTTGGCTCAACTGACCTCGAAGAGGTCGGCTGAGTCAACAGATCCTCGGTTATAAAATTATACAGGAATTTTCACCCAAAACTCACAGACATGGATGACACTGTTTTACCCATATCACATTTTTTATGAAAGGTCAGTGTGTCTTCTTTAACTTGGTTGGCCCTTCGGTTAGGAGCCTCTAACCGAGGTGACTCAAACAGAGGTGAACTTTTCCCTAAAATTGAACTTAATAAAAAATTATAATTGGTTATATTACGGTGTCAGGAAGGACATCAATTCTACGGAAAAATATATACCAAGCGCTGATTGGCCACTTACAGGTGTCAGAAAGCACATCAAGATTACGGTACAGTAATTGCGTTCTGTCTGTCACAGTAAATTGTGAGAAGTATCGCTTTTTAAACCGAGTATGCGGTTTCGCTCGTTGAAATTGTTTGCAGTCAATATGTTCACGAATTCAATTCAACTGTCATCAGACAACGAACAGAGATCAAATTTTAAATACTGGAGACTTTCATGATTCTCAGCTAAAAGGACTTGACGTGCTTGTCTCTTTACTTGCAGCATATGAAGATGCAAACGGGAAAAAAATCGCTGCTTTTTAGCACCGAAAAAAGTTTTAGTGACATATCTTATGTTATGCGAGGAAAACATTCCGGGCTCTACAAGTAGAAGATCGAGTGGTATCTGAATACGTTGCGTATTTTCTATAATCTCTCTAATCGATTTTTTGCGTTACGAGTGAACATTTTCATTTAAACATATGTCAACTGATATCCGTTGATGGAATGTTCCATGCACAGGAGATCTGTTGGCCACAATGCTGCACTTTTCTTCATGGGGCTTTTGCGAGTATTGCTCTCATTTCCGAACTTGTTTCTTCCAACAAACGTCAAGATTAACGACCATGTACTTCAGCATCTTCTGGATGCTGCTTATCGCCGCTCACTTTGCGAGTTGTGCCGGTTCTACCAGCTTAGAAGTTAACTCACCCAGAAACTCCAAAAACGAGCGCGTAAATGTTCGCCGTCTGCGCGTGGACCCCGTTAACACCGAGGAAAGAACAGGCACCATTAAAGAGCTCTTCACAAAGCTAGCAACTTTGACTCAGCAACAAAGAGTAGAATATATTAACCAAGCCATTAGTCTTTCGATGATAGAGAATATTCGCTCCAACGGCGAAGCTGAAGTTGCATGGGAGCATTTGTGGGACAAATTCAAGATGGATCTTCACGCGATGGATCTTCACGCGATGGATCATGTGCCGCTGACTTTCCGTGATGTCATAACTCATAAGTCTCTTAACCCTCAATTTTTGAAATTTGTTGAAAGAGGAAACGATCAAAGAAAAAGGCAGGTGTTAGCATTGATGAAGTGGCACGAGCAACAACAAAAGTAATAAAGTTACGTAAACTGCCAATTTGGGGGGGGCTTCTCTAATTTCTGTAACTGTTTACAGTATTGTAGTCATAACTTTTTACCTATTTATAATCTGTCGCAAAAAAATATTGGGTAAAAGTCGGACTTTTGCCATAAGTGGGGGCTATTTTGATAAATATTCCAAACAAAGAACCAATTTTCCAAAAGTGGGGGCTTAAGAAAATGTTTCCACCAACGTAATCGTTGAGACAAAAGGGGGGGGGCAAACCTTTGACATAGATAAGTTGAGGGAATGCGCCCGTCCAAATTCGATTTTAATTGGTCAAATAGCAGCTTAAGGATAACATAGGTCCAAGTTGAGTATCGAGTTACGGTATCTCGTATCTCCTCCACCAACACGTTCAAGCCGGTCGTTGACATGAAAGTCAAAGATTGCACAAGCCTGGATGAAATCACGCTCTCGATTTGCTCGACTAGCGCACAAGCCGTACAGTTGTTGGTGAGTGAAGCTGGAAGAGATGCAGAGTATAAGCTGTTCGGGGCGTCTAATTCCAGACACCATCCATTTGATTCAAGGATGGCGATACATGTTGAAAACTCGCCTTGATCGCAGCTTCAAACAGTGGTTCTTGTGCTTTTATTTCAAACCAAGCGCGCTCCATTCTTTTTCTTGGGTGTCTTCTGTTGCTTCAATGCCCTTCGTCTTCCAACGTTGTAACTGTGGCCAGAAATCGTGCATGGATACATTAAGTAATCCATTGCGTAATAAAAGCAAGACGACCGAAATAAAGACACGAAGCGGCATAAACAACTGGAGATCTCGTTAGTGTATCGAGTAGTAAAAAAAACTTTTCAAGTCCCGGTCTGTTGGACCGCATGATAATGGAAGAAGAACCCCGCGACATCAAGTAAATTGATGTGACCCTTTTCTTCTCGTCTTCTGGCGTTTGCAACGAGTTGGAAAAATTCCTGGATCCAGTAGAATAAACAATGAAACTTGTGCATTTCACGACAAAATTGAAACAACAAAGCCATGACATGTTCAAAGTGAACCCATTTTAAGGGCGCCGTGGTGGACAATGAGGCATAGTATCGAACGAGTGAACTTCACGTGCTTGGACGTTGTAATGCTTGGCATATAATTGATTATAAATCGTTAGACGTAGCAAGAGGCTTGCACATCCTAAGGAGGAACCATCTGGACGTCTTAAAGGCTATAGTAATAAAATCGCCGATGTTCCTGGTGAAACTGCGGCAGCTGGACCATCGGGAAAAATGAAGAAGGAGGAGAGAATGGCCTCGAAAAGTATCCTGTTTCCCAGACTTTTATTGGAAATTCGATGAAATTTTGTTGGAAACTTCAAGTTCCTGGTCCCACATAACTGTAACTTGGCTAACGGAATTCTTTCCAATCCAGAAAAAAATTATACACCGCGATGAAAGGGCACGCTCAGAAGACGTGGTTCTGGTATGAAAATGGAATTTAATTCGACGACGTCTGGCTAGACATTAACAGGTTGCCTGTTCCATACTGATCGGTCGCAATGTATTATCTTGCTCGGACTGGATGATGGGTTTACTCTTTTCTTCGACAACCAATTCGAGGAAATGCAAATTATCTTGAGCAGCCCAAAGAGAAAATAAATAAAACGATTTCAGCTGAAAACAATGGAGATAATGTGTTCCAAGGCAGCGCTACGTGTGTCTTAGAGATATCGTTTGTGGATCTTGACGTGGAAGCATCGATCACGGCTGCGCATTTCATGATGGGAATGATTAATACAGGTAAATATATTAGGATATGTCACATGTGGCGCATGGATTAAGCACTAATCAATGAAGATCGCATGAGGCTGGCGATTTCTCAGATATGCTGCATATCTAAAGTGGAGAAGTGGTGCTGTCAGAAGTTGAAATGGTTCTCTCATGGATCCGTATTGGACTGAGTTCTTGTGCTTTGTGTTGGTGTTTTTCCCTGACAAAATAGTTTTCGCTATTCTGGCACCGACGGTGTGTGCGTGGTGATTTACACTCCATTGGGGAACAAGCTCAAAGTTTCCACGACATTACGCGGGGATTGAGGAACATGGAATTAACATCGAAGACCGAAAATCAGTGGTAGTGACTGATCAGACACGTCGCGCATGCAGATGAATTTTGGTCGTCATCGACCAGCATGTTATTCTCGGGCATACTTTATATGTATGCTGTATAGATTAAGCTAAACAAATTGATGCTGGAGGAATACACTGCTGCCAAGACATCCGCCGGTATTACGCCACCAGAGGGATTTGAAACAGCGCGTTTACCATGAAGCAGGCGGCATACGAGCTTGAAATGAAGTTTCATGAATGGCTGGGCTTCGTGAACCTTACGCAATCAATTTTTTGTGGCAAATGTTTTGTTAACAAGTTCATCTGGTTGGTAACATTACTCAAGCTTGGAAGTCTTTGAGCATATTGTTAGGACGATGGAGCTGTATGGGGGGAATCCGTTACGAGATGGTTATGGGATACGCTTTATCACGTGTCAGTCATCTTTATTTTGTCGAGATGGTACGAGATGGTTATGGGTTACGCTTTATCATGTGCCAGTCATCTTTGTTTTGTCGAGATGCCTGTCTGGTCTTGGTTTTATTTCGTTGATGGATTTGTTTTTGTGGTGATTTAAGCAAAGGGTGCACGGATCTAAGAAGTTGATGTACAACATCATAAAATATACAAAGTTCTCCCTGTGAACAGGGAAGTCGACATTATATAAAATACGAAGTCGCTGCTGTTTCTATTCAGAGGTAGCATGTGTTACCTGTCGTTCGCTCTTCGATCCGCTCTTGCCAGTCGTTGATGCATGTACGGCGGTTATGTTCGGGCTCATTACACTTTTGACATCGCCGCTTCTTCTTTCCTTGAGCACTGCCTGGAACAATTTCTTGCTGACTTGGAATCCGCTTGGTTTTCTTTCTTCCTGACGTGGTCAAAGTCCGAACCGGTGGCAGTAGCTCTTCGCTCTCGATATCCTGTTCTAGCACGAGCTCGATACCCTGTCCTGAGCCATACAAAGAAGTGTATCTCTCAAGATCATAACATCGGTCGCAAGCTTCATATTGCTCATTCAGTCGCCCAGCTGAAATCAGCGCAGCTATCAAGTGCCGACATGGCAGACCGTACTGACTGATGTACGTGCAAGTGCACGTCTTCTGGTCGAGGTCGATACGATGCTGAGCGGGAAACCCACGAAGGCTGCGCACAAACGAGACCGAATCGGTTTTACGAAAAACGGTGTAGTGACCGGATTCAGCCAATTGGGTCTCGATCTCGGACAGCGCGTATGGAGTGACAATCATACCTTGGCGCATCCACTCTTTGGCCTTTTGCTGGCACGAGAAAGCATCTTCCATGAATTTTTCCATATAGTACTGGAAGAACTGGAAAGGAAACTTGAATCGAGCAGGAATCGCCGCACCGTTAGCCGATTCGACGAAATTAGTTGTTCTCCAGCCATACATCTTAATATATCGGATTGTCTTTGGGTGCATCATCCATTTCGCCGGTTCTATCCCTGTCAGGTACACTGCAATCTTCGGATGCGTCATTCCGAGCGTGAACAAAAGGGATTGATACTCTTCGAGTGTCTCGGCACGTTGTACACGGTAGACGAGGCTCTTCAGATCGACCGGTACATTCCCGGCAAAGATCTTGAGAATGTTGCCAATAATGTGTCGCGTACAATACCGGATAATCCCGTCCGGAACTTGTTTTTGTAATGCGGCTAGCAATCCGCGTCCACGGTCAGCAAAGATCGGTATTCCACTGTGATCAATGCCAGCTTGCTTGACTTGATTCAAGAACCAGGCGCAATTCTGCTCATCTTCGCCACTGCATATAGCAAGAGCGAGAACAATGTTGGCATTGTTCCCGTCTCGGCCGACAAGAACGAGCATGATCTCGTGATAGACACCATGCTTCATAAAGGTTCCGTCGATCCCCACTACCCTCTGGCCGTTCTCTCGATGAAGTCGTGCAAAGGGATGGCTCAAAAAAGCCCGCACAAAGCGTCCGGAGTCGTCTACTTCGGTTGCAGTGCGACTTGTTGGGTTGAGGCGCACGAAAGTGTTCAGAAGAGGATTGATCTTAGAAAAGCTAGCCACATAAGCACTGGTGCTCTGATCGATTATTTGATCCTTCACGCGGTACATCATGCGCCGGTTGATGGAAACGCCGTGAATACGCTGGACTTGCTCAAGTAGTGCACGAGCCGAAGATTGCGGGTTAGCGAGGATAGCGGCCCGCGCTACATCAAGCTTCATCACCTGCCGACTTGTTGGTCGCGCATGTCCAGTACAGCCGTGATGGTCGAGGTTGAACGAGCTGATGAAGTAGCCATGGACGTCCTTTTTCTTGGACCGTAGAGCGCGTACGACGAAAGTGCAAGTCGTCAAACTCGAGCAGCGAAAGATGACACTCTTCCCGCCGCTCATCTTCCTGTCCACAATTGCCCGTCTGCCTTGACGAAGCACGACGTCTTGAATTAAATGTGTTAGGGACTCACGGTCCTTGAACATCATGCCGCGGACAAGCGAGTTTGGGGGCGATAGGCGCGGTCGTGCTTCATCTTCTTCTGAAGTACTCTTCATTTTAAGGGAGTTCGATCCGGCGAGTGCTCCAACTTTTTTGTAAATTTATGGAATGCCCCCGGCGTCGGAGACGCCCCCTCAAAGTGCGTTTATGATTGATCAAAAATCAGCTTATCAAAATTCGAATTACGAATTCCTTTCATTGTGACGATTCACCGGCCACACGCCGCAAAATGACGATGCAAATGTCTGACTTTGCAATGAATCTCTCCGCGAATGATTTGGGTGTTCTTCTCAGTATTTTGGCCACACTAAATGAGGCGATGCAGGAAGATATTGAGGTTATAAATAAACGTGAGGAAAGGGAAGCTCGACTAAAGAAAGCGAGGCGTTAGGTTGAAGAAAAGCGCTACTTGGATCGACTCAATGTTGAATTTAAGTTGCGGGATTTTGATGGTGGAGGCACACTGGATGTAGTGGAAATCGGAGATTTCTCCGTAGCGCAAGTGATTGTGAGAATCTGACCAAATCGGAGTTTGACGCGACTGTGGCAGAATTTGCTTGCACAGTGGACAGTGATGGAAGTGTCGATATTTCTTTGAATGAAATTGGGAATGAGTTGAGCCGCAACAAGATTCTGTATACACAACTGCATCACCATGTGGTCTCAATTACTGGCCAAGATTAGGGACATGGAGCGAACGAGAGAGCCATATCGTGCGGATGTTAATGCTTATAATCTTGCTAACGGCTGCTCTGGACGACGATTTGTCTGCAGTCGTGCACTCAAAAGTACGCTTAACGCCACTTAAACTTGTATCATTCATGTGGAAATGCCATTGATAACAGCAAAAGAAGAAAAGCCTGAAGGAACATAAGATTTAGTGTCGTCTACAATGAAAGCAGTAATTTCATAGATTGTATGGAGTTACACGTTACCTTTTTTTGGAGTGCCACGCTTTTGTTTTCGTTTGAATGATTGCAACCTATCACTTCCTCAGCAATACGTCATGGACGCGGTTGTGAAATGACACAGATCATAACCCCACCGGATCAAAAGCTCAAAGTACTTGATGCCGTCTGCATTCACATCAAGATATTAATACTTAATCCAACCACAAGAGCATTTTTTCTTTCTTCGTACCACATTTTACCTATCTTGTTCACTGCTGAGCAGTTGACTTATATGTATGTAATAATCGTCAAGACTCTTCAAACATGGAGATGAAATCTCATCAAAATGCATTTACAAAGGATACATTCACCCAAACCATCGCTGGACATTGTTCATGATAGATACCGAAGGGATGTCCACCATGCCTGATAAAAAAGACGATGGAAGCACGGAGGAACTGAGAAGAGCAAGGTCAAAAGCTTTACAGCCACATGGTACCGATAATGGACGCAGCCGCATTGAGAATTAAACAGCTGACCAAACTAGCAGGTAGCATGAGAAACAACGTAGGAATCCACTACATTCATGTCAGTATCCATTCCTTTCAGGAAAAGTTTCCGATACATTGGCAAACGTACATGTTCCTGTTGATGGATCTGTTCAAGTCTGGGCGGCGGGAACCCCCAAATCATCTTGGGCGCTCCAGCAACTACAAACACAAGAAACAGTATGAGCCATATACTCGTCATGGCAAGAAACTACGACATTGTTTCGACCGTACTCGTAGCAATTGCATCTTGGATACGGAGGGGACAGCGTCCACTCCGGCCTTCAAGCCACGGATTAATGCAATCCACATGAAAGAAATGTTGACATGGAAGAACCTTTACCTCAGCGCCATGTTCGAAATCGTCCAGACAAATTGGACACGTCTCGGCGTCCGAATCACCGACGCTTTCGTATGTGAGTTCGTCCGGTATTGACTTGTCATTATTTTGCGTTTCTTTTGACCGCTCGTCTTCTTCTCCTACAAAGGTATTGTCGTCATTTTCAGAGACAGCTTGTGGACTTGCATTTGCACTCAGAACGTTTTCAATGGCATCGAATGGAATGCAATGAGTACGAATTGAGCTTCGAGTAAATATTCGAGTTAAGTACGTTGCATGTTGCGCTCGCACTTGGCAATCGGTAGCTGCTTTGCTACCCGCGTTCGTCGAGTTCGTCCAATCCATTGAAAAATGATCGACGACAGCTTACATAGGCCACTGGAGAACGCACATACGATGGATATGAGGAAAATGTAAGCAACTATCCGCTTTAACAGCCGATTGGACGTCGATGTGTGCGACACTAGGGTGCACAGACAACGAATTTGTTAATTATCCAGGATATACACCACGTAATTGTCTACAATTCATCATTGACTTACATTCTCCATTTAGATCCATGGTAATCCGTACTGGATTCCATGGTAGAGCGCGATTCATTGCATCTAATAACCATTCGCCACTCTGATATGGTATAAAGACTGACGGAATACGAATCTTTCTGGCAAATTCATCCTTCATCATGATAATATGGTACGGTGGTCTAGAGAAGAACGTCAGTACTCAAGAAACAAAAAAGAGAGAAACAGAGTGCCTTCCTACTCGTATCGTATTTCATTATCATCACCACGACCGCAGCAGCATGGGCGCGTTGAGCGTTCCAGACTTTTTGTACAAAGTTACAGTCTCGACGAAGTACGAGCGCGACTTCTCTCGTCAAGTTTTGATTCTCATAAGGCTCACAAGCTGTAAATGTTGACACTAAAAATATGCCGCAGATTACGTTAGTTGAACATTTAAATACTTCAAGTAGTTTCTTTGGCTACAGGTCATTCATTACCTCGTACAAGTGGATAATCCCGTAGGGTGTCGGATTCTAACTGCGTGAAATTTGTGAATTTGTCTGATCTGGAGTTTTAACAAGATGGTTTAGCGATGAGGTTAATGTATTATTGAAATAACATAACTAGCTACATGGAATTTTAACGTACACATGGGTCAGGAGACGCCATTCCGGGCTGTACATACAAAACAACGATACTGTGTCATTATAAATGATGAGTTTCCGATTTAAGCGACTGCTACCTTTCAACTGCAATGGTCGCAGAAGATGACACTGCTATTAGCAATGCTAACAGCGGTGATATATGGGGATACCCTAAGTACATCTGGACCACTGATGTACATCCGCCTAAATTAGAAGCCTGCTTTTGCAAGTGGTCCTGGATCTGAAAGTTTACACTGATTTAGGTCCCTGGTTCTGACATTTACCCCTTTTTGACAGATGTGGGGGCTTGTCTCCCAAATAACAGGCGAGCCCCCACATCCAGTAATTAGCCCCCACTTTTGGAAAATTGGTTCTTTGTCTGGAATATTTATCAAAATAGCCCCCACTTATGGCAAAAGTCCGGTAAAAGTCAATTCTCCTGAATTTGTTGGACCTGGTAGAGAAATTATATGATTTATGTTGGATCAAATCCAACATTTTCGTAACTGGATACAATATATATGGAACAGTATAGGAACACTCAACGAATTTGTTGGATGATATCCAATACAGGTATACAGTGGAAAGCTTAATATAGAGGACACTTAATTTTGAATTGAGTTAAGTTACACAGAATCAGTAGAAAAAAATATAGTCTACAGGAGTGAAGTGCACTCTTCATCATGAATACAGCGTTGTAAGATTTGGCCAATTCTCCAAGTGGAGGACTCGAAGTGGGACTTTAGTCCACCAGGCTGAATAGCATCATTGAATAGTTCCCGTCAATTAGTGTCTAATAACCAAAAGCATGTACCTTTAAGGTGTTGGAGTACGGATGTTCAAAACAAATTAACAAAGACGGCAAAATAACAAGCCGTAAGAGAAATCAAATGAAGCGTACAATCGAAGATACAATAAAAGATTATTGGTTCATTATTTAGATAGCTTCGCTTGTCTTGCTCTACACATTGAACAACAAATGATTGAATTGGGATTGACATTTGACAAGATTTGCATTGAAATATCGATCAAGTCTTGCAGTTGCTGCAGAGCAGGTACTATGGGTGATTGTAGAAAGGTACATATCTATAGAGTTATGACTTTTACTAGATGCACTTGTTTTTTGTTCAGTGGTTGTAGTATTGGAGTCAGTAGACCTCATAATTAAAAACCGAGTGGTTTCTTAAAACCGAATTTATGATCATACTGAAGGTTATATTTCATTCCTTGGCAAACATCTGTGTGAACGAAACCCTTCCGAGGAGACACAGACATATTGAATTTACCGAGAAACTGATCAAAAAAGAAAACAACATCCTCTACTTTTACATACAAAACAAAAATATATCGATTTAAATAGGTATATATATCACTAGAAATAATACATGTATTAGGGGTACGGTACTTACATTCGGGGCTGCCGAGGTAGCGGTTGGCAGCAAGCGTAGCGGTCATATCCAGACTTGGAATGGATTCGTTCCAATCCATTTGTGCCCACTGGGTGCGATACGATAGGCGACCACCTGCTCGACTATGGAGAAAACAATCGCTGCTTAGAATGGGTTTGGCAGATTCAAGTCGACACACAGCGTCGAAGCAATCGTCTGGGTAGCGACAGAGTCGTTGGCAAGATCCCATTCAAATTGATCCCGCAACTACAAGTCCAAAGTCCATCATAAAGTGGAAAAGGTGAAAAAAACACCCACACAGAGAGACACACGGAGCAAGAGGGCTCCTTGACTCTTTCAATCACGTACAGAGCAGCCGTCGATAATGAGATCCAAGTAGACTAGAAAGATCGTCCACTGGAAGAGTTGAAGCTCAAGTATGAGGTAAAGAATATTATTTGTCGTTGAATTGACTCTGCAATCGCTGTCAACATCAAATCACCGCGGCGTTAGCAATCATGTAAAGAGAAGATCAGATGAGTTCGCTACAACGTTGGGCCACGTACTTTTAGTATATAGCTCATTTTTTCATCCTGAGCAATTTGAGCCGCAAGAATCTCCGGAGAGCATGTAGTCAGGGTGCTGCCACCAGCACAAAGACGCAGAATGAATGGTGTGATATCTGCACGAATGATCGACGTTCGATCCACGCTGTTCCGTCTAAACTTCGCGGAATCCGTACCACAAACCATATCGTCAGCATCTTCTCTTCTCATCTTACAATTTCACAATGATGCTTCACCTTTGCGGGTACATTGGATCGTCGCGAACCACTAGCTACAGGTTTCAAAGACTTGATCGTGGCGTTCTTGACCGTCTGATGCGCCAGTACCACGCGATATTTCATGAGCAATTTGTCTACCCCCGTATCGTCAATCTATTGTTCATATTACAGCAGTTAGCGCTTGTATCATTGTCTATTCAGATCACTACAGTGAGGTGTCGGACGTATGTCGAACGTCGCTTTGATGCGCCGTGCATTGGGTGCCATGTTGTCTAGTCTACTAATACCGTATGTATAAATATGCAACTAACGTTATTTGGACCTCAAAGAATACGTCCACTATTTGGCTGGTAGATACCGTCATTATTTTATAGGTTAGTTAATTAGTCAGCATCCTTTGAAACTCAAATAATGAAGCTCTCTGGTTGGTTGCCCAGTCTTTGATCAGAATCCTACTCTTTTATCACATAGTCAGTCAAAAACCTTTTACGCTATTAAAAATACTAATTATATCGATATTTGAGTTGTTGGTCTATTTTTGATTATGTGGTCTAGTGTCGATGTGTGCACACTAGCTGGGTCAGATCGATGAAAACGCGCTAGTCGGCGCGCCGCTATTTAGCGGACTTCTAGCAGCGAACCCTACTGCTGCCAGTACTTCTAACTGCAACTTCTGCTGACAAGGATCATGTATGAATTTTAATAGCTATCGCTAATGGGCTAATGCATCAAAAATATTAACTCTTTCTGTTCGCGACTCGCAAAAGTACGAAATGCCAATTTGGGGCCGCTTTTTTATTTGGTTTTTTTGTATCACCTTTACCACACCTACCACTTTTACTATCAGCAAAAAATTCTACCAATCGGCTCGCTGTTATTTTGTCTATTTCTACCACTTGGTACGCTGTTAATTTTTTATCAACCCTTATTGGGCAAAACCAGGAGTGGTCTCTTATTTTATGCGTTTCATTCAGGCCAGGTAATGTGTCAAGAAAAAGTATCAATCCATTTTTTTCTAATTTGACAAGAACATTTGCGATACGTCATTCAACCTAAAGTCGATACCACTAGTAAATGGGGAAAACCAAGGGGGCCGCTCATAGGAGCAAGAACAACAGGGATGCATCGATAGGGCGGCGACCCAAGACTCCATGTGCCAGTGTTCGCACCATCAACTCGGTACTCGTCCAAACTAGCGTACCAGATCAATGCCAGAAATGGATCCCAAACATGAAATGAAGCTAGGCCTACGTCCGCTGCGGCATGATGCTGCAAGCGAAACGCTCGAATCGAGATGTAAGTTTTGCGAGACATATGGCCGCAAGGACGTGAAGGTAAAGAGGACTACAGAGTTTTTAAGCCATTCTATAAAAAACAGTGCAATAAGTGCGCTAACATAAAAACATTCTCAAGCTTTTGGAGAGACAACGTAATTTCGCATCTATGTAAACAGCACCCGGTACAATGGGAAATATTCAAAAAGTTACCGTTACAGGATGATTAACGGCGCTCGTTTTCCGTCTAGGAAGCAATCCCTTTCGATTTTCTATCTTCCACTGATTCGTTGGACGCAGTAGAAAGCTTCACAACCGACGCTCTTTTCTCCGACATTTCCACTTTAAACGATCAGGGATCATCCGAATTGCTCGTGATCGTCACTGTCTTACCCACGACAGTCTTCGTTGGCGAAAGCTGACTTGTTGAATTCGTCTCCAAAACTGTTGATCCGTTCGTAGTTGTTGCTGTGGTCGTGGTGGTCGTCAAGGACGGAATCGGCTTGACAACCTCCGTCTTGACTTCTTGAACTTTATGTTTCTCAACCTCGGCCGAAAGCTCTTCACTTTTCACCTTCTGCTGCTCCGTCTCTACAATCTTAGTTTTCACAGCTGTCACCTCTTGCTTCGCTTTCTCTACCTTCACCTCTTCGTTCGTCTCCTCAACCTTTGTCTCTGTCTTCTTGTTTCCACCTTCACCTCTTCAACCTTGGCCCCCTCCTTAGCTTGATCCACGTCAACCTCTACTTTCTTCTCTACTTTCTCCATTGCCTCCTCCAATGTAGCTTATTTCTTATACTCGACATCGCCTTTGACTTCTTCGTTCTTCTCGAGCTCTTCGACGTCCCCCGCAGCTTTTTTTTTCACAGGTACCGTCGTTTGCTTTCTATCTGACTCCTCCTCCTTCTTCGCCTTCATGGCCTTCTCCTTCATGCTACTTGCGACCGTAGCACTAGAGGCAGCATCAACAAGCGCTTTCTTGTCCTCCTGTGCCTTGTCGGAGGGTTTACTATTCTCTTCCTAGGGCTTCAGTGCCCCAAACGACTTCTCCTTACCGGCTCTTATTTTCTCTTCCTTGATCTTTGGTGCTTCTTCACTTCTTTTCCACTTGTAGAAACTTACTCATCAATTTTTTCAACGTCTGCGGTTGCTTCATTTTCAGATAGAAAGCAATTGCCGCTTGTAGAAACGGACTGAGTCGTGGCTGACGATCTTCGGGTTTTGGCGTCGAGAAGATGCCAGTCTTACTTTATCGATTGCCACCATTTTATTTGCATGACCAGCGCCAATCGACCAATCTAATAAACTTGTTCCATGTAGTTCACTGATCCTGTCATATTATTTATCTTGAAATTTATATGCTGCCAGAATGCCATTTTGCTAGATCCCCATAAAATGCTCGACGACTGCCTAATATGACTTTGCCAGAATACCTTTTTCGCTAAAATAGGTAGATAGGTAGCTCTACCTACTTTTAAGAGGTCTGCAAATGGCATACTACCTTTGTTTTTCATTTCCACGAAAAAGCATTTGCTCTAAGATTAGTATAACCTTTTTTACAAATTTTATGCTGTCAGTTTGAATTTTCAATTCCAATTTTTTGCGCGCCATTTCAAAGAGCTGGGTGAATCTGGCCAGTTTGTCTCCAAGTCTGTCCTAATATCAACCAAGCAAGATAAGACCTTGGGGACTAGTAAATGCCAAAGAGAGGCGTTTTGATGCCACCTTCAAAGATCTCGCTCTCAAGTTGATACATGAAGGGAAAGAGCGGCATGATCAACTGTCTAAGCTAAGGAGGAAGAAAAATTTTCAACCGCACAGGTGGCGTTTGCGACTGTGAAACTGGACAGCGGAAAATATCTTTTTGAAAGCCCGACATAAGTATGATGCGTGGATCCGTTACGATCGGAAGATATAACTGGAAAATACGGGCGAAATATTATTTCGACGTTGTTCGATCAAATCACTGTGGACAAGCCCGAATTGCCCACGATTCTGCAGAAGCTATGGAGACACATGGTAAAAAAGGATCGGTACACCTATGACTAATTCCTATAATAGTTGAAAAAAAACAAGACCAAATCTGGATGACATTTCCGAGTGTTGAAGCTGAAGATGATCTCCTAGAACAAATTCAAGGCCACGAAAAAAAATTGACTCGTTCTTTTTCATTTAGTCCAGTTTCTAGTATTGTTGAAGACGTGTTTTTTATGTGATGTGGTGGAACATGTACACTGCGGCCAATAATTCCTGAAACAAAAGGAAAATTAAGAGTTCTCGGCTGCTACTTGGCCGATTTAGCTACTGTTTGGATATGTTCTACAGACATTAGAGAGAAAGACGAGGTATGTGTTAATAATCGTGATTTCGACAACGTTCGACGCGCTTACATACAAGGATCTGTTTGGGCTCCGGCTCATAAATGTTGAAACAAAAGCAATACATTTTGAGTCAAATAGTAAATGTGATGCTTTTTAAAGTGATGGTCACTATTTATTAACTGAATTTTAGTATACAATTTTCTTTTCGGGACTCACCATGACCGTCCTTGCATGGAGGCATTAAGTCCTTGGAGCGTTGAATGCTGTGCCGAGTTCTATGCTATATAGCTCGATTAGATATAGCATATTTAAAAAAATAGTCAATAAAATCTAGAACAGTCGATAAACGTACTGTGTTTCAAGGATTATATGCATCCTACTCGATCGTAAAACCATTTTCTTCCATTCAGATGGCGAGGGATAACGCGATTCTTACGCTGCTATACGTGGTTAATCGATGCTGTAAAAGATATAAGCATATTTTATGAGTCGATTCCAATTTCAGAAAGAATAAAAAACGAAAAGATGTACGCACATGTTACGGCATGTATGTGCTCGTGGATACAAGCACTCACAAGCCATGCAGATCCCGAAGCGAGAGTTTCCGCCGCCAACCTAGCGGCTGGGGTAGGGCATCACGCCCGAGACAGTGGACGGAGATCCCAGTCTAACATAGGCCACTAATGCGCCCCCACTCCTCAGGACACGACGACATTATGGCAAATTGTAAACTAAAATTCAGTTAATATATATTGACCATCACTCTAAAAAGTATTACATTCACTATTTGACTTAAAATGTATTGCTTTTGTTTCATCATTTATGAGCCGGAGCCCAAACAGAGCCTTGTATGTAAGCGCGTCGAACGTTGTCGAAATCACGATTATTAACACATACCTCGTCTTTCTCTCTAATTTTTGTACAACATATCCAAACAGGAGCTGAATCGGCCTAGTAACGGCCGTGAAATCTTAACTTCCCTTTTGTTTCAGGAGTATGAGCCGCAGTGTACACCCGTCATTGCTCGTAGAACACAAAGCGTTACCTTATTGAAGTGGTCGTGTTTTTGTTTAATTAGAACAGGCACCAACCCTTTATCTCTACTTTTGCCCCAAATCAGCGAGGCGAAGTGCTGCCCACTAAACTCCGAACAAGGTAGTAAAGCATTAGTTGAAGGACAAATCGTATTCCACCTGCCAGATATATCTGTTGTCACAGTTTGTTATGACGAATTCGCGGCGTGATCTAATGCGCCGCAGATAAAGGCAAAAGCGTAACCTTAACGTGAAGCTTCGTATCGATGAGCATTCCGCCGCGGAAATTGTGTAGCGTGCACGGATGAGCGTATATCACCGTGTGAACGTAACTTAATGGCACCGCCGAGGGAGCATGAATTTGCATACCGTTCCCTCAATAAATGTATCAAGCGGCCAAAAAGAAGCACTTCAAGAACGGCGTAAATGCAGTAAGTACTCTTACTTTTTCAGATAGCCATCAAACGTATATAATTTTATAAGAAATTAATTGTGAACGAATGTTGCAACTCACGATTAGGTGTTGTTAAAAGCCGCCATCGATCGGAGTGGAAGCTAAAAGGGCTGCTTGACCAGTGCCACTATTAGCGAAGATTGCGGCGGGAGAATTGGACGAGCTTGGTAATGAGTTCCCTAAAGCAGTGGAGACATTCTATTTGTACGAGAAAATGCTGAAAGAGGGAGCGCCAGGCATGAACCCTTGGCTTAACACTTGTTGCCTGGCTTAAACCAGCTAGCAGAGCCCAAGCCATTTCCAAGTGGTTTCTAATGAATGTACCTACTGTAAACAGTTTAATTACCGTCGAGGGCTATGAATTTGCATACCGCTCCCTGAATAAATGTATTAAGCGGCCAGAATGATGCATTAATTCTTGCCGTCCAAATGTATTATTCAGGGCTCTTGAGAAAAAAAGGACAGTTACTGACGCTCCAATTCGGGCTGACGGCTATACGGAACTTAGGCAAATAAATTGTGCTCATTATATATATAATGATCTGTTAACTTCTATCTTCAGCTACGAGAGTTTGTTGGTGAGCACCTGTATCCTTGGCATCTCTTTCCGTGCTCATTGTGAATAGATTTTTGCCTTTACTTCGTTCTCATCACAACCTCGTCAAAATTCCAACAAATAGTAATACACATTAGAATACTAACCCGTTCCTGGTGTAGTCATATGTGCGCGGTGTTTAACAAAACTGCGAATTATTTTTAAGTTAATATAACGACATGGTGGGCAATTTCCCAAGAATTAAATTTTGTTTTAGACCAAATGTTTCATGAATTTAAGGTCAATATTTCTCACCAGCAAGCTACAAAGTTGTTCGCAGCAGAGAAGGGTCCGCGTCGAACTTGGGCGCAGCATTTCCTTTACCTAGTGACATTGGCACGGGAAAGTAGTTCGCATGACGAACTAATGATAGAAAATATAGTCAAATATGCCGTGCCGAGTATGAAAATGGGCATAATGATCCGATATAATCCTCAATGCGAGGATGATATGCAACACGCGCTAGAGTTGATTGCGTGGGCCCAGCATCTTTAAGATGACACACAAAAAAACAGCAAAATCAGCTGGAAACTACGTGGATTCCGTTGACGAACAAGTCAAGAAAAGGACGTGCTTAATTGTGAAAAAAAGGGTATATTCAAAGACATTGCAGGGCTGGTAACAAGACAGGCAGCCAAAGGCGTTTCGAGCGAAAGGACACACGTTCCGACGGCAGGAACAACTAAAACACTTCGTGTTGTCGACAGTGTAAAACCGAAAAATTTGAAAGACGATTGCAGAAAAAATGTATTGTCTAAAGAAGATCTATGGATCCTGGATAGTGATGCTAGTCGCCACTTGGTATCGAATGAAGCCCTATTAGAAGAAGCAAAGGATTGCCGTCAAGGGCGGCAAACTTATGCTGCCGGACGGAGGTAGCTTACGCGTGACCAAAGTTGGAAACGTGACGTTATCTAGCACAAATGGAAATTGCACCAAGATAGTGTTTATAGACGTATATATTACGCATTAGAACTCTAAAAGAACTTGATATCTCCGGGTTTGCTACACAAAAAAGGCTGCATCCTGAGAGATAACGGAAGAAAAATGGAGATGGTATATAAAAATGAAGTGCTTTTTGAAGTTAAAGTAGTTGGAGCAGTGTCACCGCTTCGCTAACCACAAACAATAATTTTGGAGACGTAAAAGGCGTCGATTACATGATAATGAGTGTGGTGACAAATGAATCTGGTTTGGAATTACAGGAGGGTACACTCCATGATTTTCACGTAAGATTGGGTATTTAGCCTACGACACAATTGAAAGAGTGCAAAAAATCCTGCATCAGGCATATTCCTGACTGATAGACGGCGACCAAACTGCTTAACTTGCGCGGAGGATAAATCAACAAGGTCGAAGCAGCCACAGAGCAGAATGCTCCAATCGATCGAATCGGTGGAGTAATCTGTAGCGACCTTAAAGGATCCATTACGCCCAAGGACAGGCGTGGGAACTGATATCTTGTGGTGTTTGTCGACCACTGTTCAAACGGGTGGGTTTTCGTTGCCCAAACTAAAGACAGGGCAGCAAAATGTTTGAACATTTTTATCGTGGTTTGAAAATGAATTTAACTGTCGCATTCACGTTCTTCTAACCGAGTGGGAAACGGAGTATAGAAACGTGGATTTGTTTTGCAAAAGGACGTGTGTACGAAGACAAGTCACGGAACCTGGAAATCCCGAAAAGATACCGAACCATTTTTAATGTGGTTCGGTGCATGATTTTGGATACGGTGTTCTGGTAACTTATTGGTCTGAAGCGGCAGAATACGCCACGTACATTTTAAATCGTAGCCCATCTCGGGCAAATCATAAAAGGGCGTCACCGATTGAGGTGCTAACTGACGGATATTGTAATTTTTGGCTCCCCTTGTATGGTATGGTCAAACGGAAGGAAGAAGTACCTACCGAAACACGAAGAAAGAGCGCTTATTTTAGGGAAAACTTAACTTAGACGAAGGGATACAAGGCGTTGTTATTGCGAGATCGAGTGGAGACCACCACAAGACATGTTGAAAATATCGAGACGCTAAGAAGCGAGACCAACAAAAACAGAGATTTTTAGAGAACCAAGAGGATGGCGAGCTCGAATGCAGAGCACAAGCCAAAACGGTTCGCAAACATGACAGCCCGAATTCGAAGGAGCCGGAAGTTGACACACAAGAAAACACCCAAGAACATGAAAATTGTGGAAAATAACCACGAAAGTCGGGAAGAAAATTGAAGAAAACGCCTATTTATCGAGTTCGAAAGCACGAAAAGAAAAAAACCAGGAGAAGACGAAGATAAAGAACAATTTTAAGATTTTGAGACAAGTGGAATTTGATGGTTGCATTCGCCGTCACAGACAAAAATGACATTGTGGTTGAAAATTTGAAGCCATTACCGGATCCAAAGAGCTTCGCGGAAGCTCACAGAGGGGGAGACGCTGAAAAGTGGAAAATTGCGGAACAGATCTCTCGAAGATCTTGGAGTCTGGAAAATTACACGAATGAATGATGGAATGTATCCACTGCCGACTAAGTGGGTGTATAAGACGGAATTAAAGCTCAATAGAACAGTGAGGCGTTATAAGGCGCGTCTGGTTGCACGTGGAGACAAACAGGTGTATAGAGAAAACTATGTCGTTACTTTCTCGGCAGTAACGGAACTAAGTAACATGAAAGTCATACTGATTATGTCTCTAATTGGGGGGGGGGCTGTGGCACAAGGATGTACCCAGCGCTTACCCAAAGGTTGACACGGAGGGTAGTTACGAAATCTACCTACAAGTACCGCAAGGCATGTGCATCAGCTAATAATTTGAGAGAAATTATCGCCAAGTCGGAAAAAGAAGTTTTTCTGAAGTTGGTGAAAAATCTCTATGGTTATAAAAAGCAGGCAGACTCTGGTACGCGTTACTGCCAAATACACAAATGGATATGGGTTTCACGCAATGTTTAACGGATACGTGTATTTTCGTGAGAGTTAATGAATGTAGAACCATAATTATGGGAGAATATGTTTTCGATTTACTGGCCACTGGGTTCTGATGCATCACTAGGGGATGAATTTGTTAAAGAAATGGAAGTTCTCGAATTGAAAGACCTTGGAAATTTGGAAAAATTCCTTGGCATGAGGGTCGAAAGAGGACCCGAAACAGGTTACTCAATCGATCAAGAAGTAACGATTACGGAAATGCTTGAAAAGTATGGACTCAAAGGTGCAAATGCGTTGAAGATACCTGCTATCGAAGTGCAAGAAGAACGTGAACCAAACGAATTATTGAGAACGAAGTCAAATGGACAACTGCCGGCTGTCAAAGATTTTCAGTCGTTGGTTGGAAGTCTATAGTGGTTATCACGTTGTTCGCGACCCGACATCACGTTTGCAGTTTATCGCCACACGCATGTACCTAACTCGAATGATTAGAAACTGGTAAAACGTGTCGCGACGTAGAAGGAACCAAGCAGCTGAAATTGGAAATGAAAGCGAATAGTGGAAACAAGATACCTTTAAGAATTGTGAGCTATAGTGTTGCGGATATCGCTGCCGACAAGGAAGACAGGAAATCTATCAGTGCAAATGTGATTTTCGTTAATGGGATTATTGCGCATTGGCACTTCAAGAAACAAGGTAGCTACGACTGCTGAAGCAGAGTTCATTGCAGCTGCAATAGGAGGAAAGGGGGCTCTCGGTTTAAAAGAATTGATCATGGAAATTGGTGCGAAGTCCAAGGTGCCGATTTTCTTGAAGATTGACAATCTGGCGGCAATCAAACAACTGCAAAATGAAGCGAGTGCAGTGGCCGCGAAGCATGTCGATGTGAAGCTAAAAGTTTTGAAGGATTTTACGAAAAACGGAGTGGTTAAGCCAGAACATGTCGCTAGTGGAGATATGATGCAGACCTGTTAACCAAGACATTACACGTACCAAGAATTGTGTAATTACGAACAAAAGTTGGTCTGAAATAAATGGTATATTGTCGTTATGAGTGATACGGCCTAGAAAGGAATGGGTGCTGATTAAGTCAGGATGATCTGGTCTAGCATAAGAGGTCCCGGTATTCCCGGAAGGAGTGCTGGAATTTTGACTAGGTTGTGATGAAAACGAAGTTAAAGCAAAATTCTGTTTGGACGAAATTACCGTGTTTTATACATATGTGAACTTTAGGTTAGGTCATTTTTAGTTGAAATTTACTTAACTTTACATAAATAATAGTGGTTCTCGGTCCCGTCAGCACCATCAGCATCCAATCAAATCGCGAGATTTTATCAGCAGATGACGCGATCATCCCATTAGCCCAAAAAGCAAGAATTTCGAGCTTTTATTTTCGGCTTTTGTGGATGATTCTACGATTTTTTTCAAAAGGAGGTCAAGTTTCGAAGGCATTAGCTATAGTGGAGCGGTTTGGGTATATTTCGGGGTTGAAGATGCAACCTTCGAATATCCATATTTTTTTCTCGAGGCCACCCATCCAATGGATGAGTGGTTTGAAAAGAAAAACGAAACCATCCGATACCTCGGGTATCAAATTGGAAGGAATAATTTGTCAGCGATCAACTGGGCGGGTCGAATAAGGACGCTTATGCGACGATTATTGACAGCTACCAAATGAGGAACGACTGTCTTGGAACGGGTTACTCTTTTTAATCCTATTCACAGCAAAGATTTTCCTTCCGGACGACAAAACCTACAAAGAGCTAATTCATCTTCAAAAGCAATTTTTCTGGAGTATTCACATTTCGACGAGGCCAACTCGGCACAACAATATCGCCTCAACTTCTATTTATTCCGAAGTCGGCTGGGGGGCTAGGACTAATTTCGATCCTTATGGCGATTCACACCATGGCAATAATAAAAGAAGCATGGACGATTATATTAAAATGGGAACAAAGAAAGTAAAGGGTTAAACGAGACAGATTGCCCATCACTACGGACGATTATACTTGTTGCGGATCTGGGACACTCGAAATCTAGGATGATCGAAGGGCCGGTTGCGATATTGATTGCGCCAAAGATCTTACCGGTCGATAGCTTCCAAAGATTCAGAAAGGGGGGTAGTCCGATCTGGAGCACCTAGGCCCGGATACCACGTTCCGCCCTCTGCCGATTCCCCGCTCTTTTCAACTTTTCGGTTCGCCAGAT
Organism: Sclerospora graminicola; assembly: GCA_001887855.2. Classification (NCBI taxonomy): domain Eukaryota; phylum Oomycota; class Peronosporomycetes; order Peronosporales; family Peronosporaceae; genus Sclerospora; species Sclerospora graminicola. The sequence goes on along the minus strand of MIQA02003528.1, from coordinate 8,417 downwards.
GGAGCAAAAAAGGGGTGAGGAACAGGTCCAGGTCACAGGCACCATCCCTGATGCCCTCCAAGACAAACGCACACAAACGGATCCACCCACGCATTCGAGGCCCGTCCACGCCGATTCTTCCGGGCGGCGAAATACTCTGAGAGGTATGTCTTCTCGCCGATCTTCCGCGGAGATGAACAGAAAAATGGGTGGATTTCCAGATGGACTGGGTATGGGCCGCAACGAATTCTCGAAACTTCGCTCGGAAGTCGGTGAACCACGGGCTGGACGGAAGTCCCATATCTGGCAACTCAGTGCCCAAGATTTCCCAAGGCTTCGTCTCCATTAGCTTGTCAACCGCACCTGATTTCATGGCACCAAGCTGCTGGTGGAGGCCACTTGAGAGACGGAGGGAATATCCAGAGAGGTGGACGGGATAAAGAGTGAGCAAGTCGGGAACTCGAAAAATCGGCGAAACTCAAGTTTATTAGCTGATTGACCGGACAAGGCAGGATGTCGGACCGATCCGCCTCACCGAGGAAGCGTCCGCCGGGTCACCACAGAAGTGGAAGCTTGGGAAGAGGCGGCGCAGGAGCGGGAGAGCTCCGCCGGATCTTGGGCCTGGTTGCAAGTCGAACGGATCGGTTTTTGGAACGGGATCCTTCCGGAGCTGGTGGCCGAGTTTTGGCTGAGGCCTTGGAGGAGGATTCTATCAATCCTTCCAGGTTGAGATGCAACCACTGATCGGGGATGTCGTCCTCACTCTCCTCTTCCTTTTCCTCTGCCTTATCTTGCCCCTCCTCCACTCCTTCCTTTTCTGTTTTTCCGTTCTTCGTCTCGGTCTTCCTCATGTAATCTAGGGAATTGTTGGTTGTCTCGGAATTGGAGGTGTCCTGGAAGGTCGAAGTGACGGCGGTGTTGGGAGGCAAAGACGGATTAGCCGGCTCGTATTCTGCCAAAACCAGTCGGCGGTGGTGTCTGTAAATCAATGACCTGATCGGGAGCCGGATAAGAGGCCGCTCGGTCACTAGGACTCAAGAGGCAACGTCGGGTGTCCGCGTGAGAGCGGGACAATGCGGCACACACCTTCTGGTTGAGGTAGTCCTCGTCTTCATCGTCATCGTACTCGTACTCACTGGAGGACGGATCTGAACCCGCGTCCGAGCCAGATGGAGAGCCAGTTTTGGAGCCGGATGGCGAGGCAGCTCCTGGGCCGGATGGCGAGTGAGGTGTAGAGCCATGTTGCGCCGAGGGGATACGGCGGCTGCCTCCATTGTAAATGAACTACAGTCGCTGTCCGACTCAAGTTCCCGTTCACTAGCCGAATTGCCCAAATAACATTGGTGCAGGAGGGAGGGCTCTCCCTTTTTCTCCCTTTGGGGAGTATCGAAGACGGATCGGAACCAGCCAGGGATGGATTAGAGCTGGCTGGACGTTTTCCGGTTTCCGATCCTGCTGAGGCAGACGACTGGGACAGTTTGGGCGGAGAGGGTTTCCATTGATCTACCATACCCAAGACGACCAAGATGGCCTCGAAGGAGCCTGTAGGATAGGGGCAGTCTGGGTTCCAATCTCCTTGAGTCGGTTTTGCATTTCGCATGGAAAGGACCTGAACCGATCCTCCATATCCAACAGGGCGGCGTAGGCAAGGTCGGCCCGGATCAGTTCGTCACAAGCGTCATGATATCTTCTCCGAACTTGGCAATGCTCAGATCGCAGCCTTTGCTGCCTGGATGGGGCCTCTTGCAGCTGCTGCTCAAGAAAAGAAATATGGCGAAGAGCTAGAGCATGGTATTCTCACAGGTGGTCCTGGTCATCCCGCATGGCGTCTAGCTCTTGGGACACCTGACGGTACCGGCCACGAAGATGCAACAACTCTTGGGATGTAAATTCGGCGGATTGCCCCTTCAGCTGTTCCCACTATTGGACTGCGAAGCGACATAGCCATGCAAATTGTAAGCGACAGAACGACGACATAGGTGTGGGCGAATTACTCACGCTGAAGTTTTGAGCGGTGAACTAACTCTTGCTTGGCAGCTCGGAGAGGTTCAAAACGTCCGCCAATATGCGGAGGCGGTCCCTCTCTTTCGTCAGGCTGGCGACCTGGTCTTCGAGATCAGTCACCTGCCGTTGAAGATCACTCGGTTCCAGGGAGGATTTCCGGGCGATAGCTTCGTCAGCTCGGCGGTTGGCAGAGGCGGGTGCTTGGACCAAATCCGCCTGGATGTGTTCCAGGCTATCCACTTGGGCCGTCAACACCTCTATTCGTTTTCTCAGCTCCGCCACTTCGGAGGTGGAGGCAGATGGTGCAGCGGCCTGTTGTAGGGCGTCAGGTCTACAATGGCCCGAAGACGGGTTACTTCATCCGCGGCCTCTTGGCGGCTACGCCTCAGCTCGGAAATTCGAGGCTCAGTGCGATCCAGCATCGCACAGAGAGTCACGTATCTCTGCGCTAGAACTTCGGAGTCGGCCTGACCAGATCGGAGATCAGCCTGAAGGGAAGAGACAGTGTCCCTTAATCTGTCCCGGTCACCGCATGCCTGGCTGTGAATGCGGAGCGCCGTATCAATGTCAGACGGAGATAACACCAGATCAATGAATCCGGCGGCCCCGAGATTTCCACTCCGCTGGCAGGCGAGTCATCGTTGACCAGAGTAACTCGACAGATTTTATCGTCGTTGACTTGCAGAACTGGGAATATATCAAGAAGGGGTCAGCACAGGCGCATGAGACCTGGGAATATATCAAGAAAGGGTCAGCACAGGTTGATGAGACCTCAAGCCGGCTTGAAGACCGGTTTAATAGAAATCGCCAGAAATCGGGCAGAAGACGTACCAAATCGGGGCATGGGTAAGAGAGATCGAAAAAACTTGAGTCAGGTGAGATCGTGCCCTAACCGTTGTGCGGCTGCGACAAGACTCAGGGGCGGCTGTGGTGAAGTGATTTTCGAATTAATTAACGGTCAGGTATGAGATACGTCTGGCCGACGGTGCATTCTGTTGGCAGAAAATGTCGGCCAAGGGCGTAGATGCTGATGGCAGTTGCCGATTGTATCCACCAGCGGCAGGATAGTGCTGGCACAGAATCGAGCCAGATGGGCGTAATCAAGGGACTTGTAATTGGGCTAGTCAGAGACGGGCCGTCCGGATCAGGTGGGCCGGATGACCGCAGATGGTGGATGACCGAAGGGCGGATTGTCTGAAAGATGTACGTGCGAAGGATCCTCAAGAAGGCTGGGGCTTGGTGGAAGACTGATGAGACGCCAGAGGTGGACGCTGGGCTGCTAAGGAAAGGGTAACGCCAGCGGCCAAGTGGGCTTAGATAGATGGCTATCCAGGTCGAGCCGGATATTTGGTGTATGGTACACGAAGGAGTATCCAGGCGGGCTGACTGGCTGGTGTACAGTACACCAAAGAGCATCCAGATCGAGCCGGATTGTTTTGGTGTACGACACACAAAAGAGATCCAGGTGGAGCTGACTGGGCTATTTCAGGTTGGACACATGACTATCCAGCCGGGCTATGTGGGGTAGGTTACACAAAAGGTTGTATTGGATATAGGGATAAAAATCAGTATAAGTATCGCTTTCTAAGACGCAAGTCGCTTTCATTGGTTCATAGCAGAGGGCTAACAAGGTCCCCTCTTGCTGCTATTAGTTTGTCAGGGGAAGGTTAAAGTAACCCACCGGAAGTCCCTTGACCGGGGGTCGCCGTGTCGTGTATGCTCAACTCAAGTCGCCGTGTTTGGAACACGATTTATCTGTATTGGAAAGTGTGGTAACGTTTTGACCTACTGTGGGAGATTGTGGTTTGTTATTTGATTCCCTAGATTGGATTTACCCCTTTAATATATTTGTTTAGCTGGCGATCGATTATTCTCGGTCCAGCCGTCGCAGTATACAAACTTCAAGTATATTGCCAATCCTGCTCCCCGGTGAAGCTTTCCGCCAAGGAGCTACCCCTAGTCCTAACCCTCGTTTCCCTATTCGACGGACTTTTAACTTTTCGCCCTAGGGTCCATCCAGAGAGCGCAACCGCCAGTGCTGACGGGTACACAAGGTGAGCTTTTCGAAGATTGATCATCCAAGTCGTCACGACCAAGGTGATGGGAGTGACCGATCAAGCCGGCTGGATGCCGGATTGGATCAAAACCTGGATGGACGGAGTACCCTCTCCGACAGTCAGTCATCTGGGCCCCCCGTGGGTGTTCACAATTCTCAGAAGGAATTTCTGAGAGCGGCTACACCACATCTTCAGCATGAGCAACAACGGCAAACGTGCGGAAAGAGTTGCAAAAACGGCAAAAGGAATACTAGCAGCGACTTCGGGTACAGCAGGATCAAGAAAAAGTGTTTGAAATACAGCGTAAACAGCAGGAATGACAAAATTGTGAAAAGGACCAAGAAGATTTGCGATGCACGCTACTGCAAAATAAATCGTACAAAGCGAAATCCTCTCAAGAATCATCGAAACATCTTTCAAAAGAAAATACAAGTGAAATACAACATCTACGCATTAGGCTTCAAAATGATGATTTACCACCTCTGCATCGCAATTGACGAAAACAAAAAAATCTTACTTAAAAAAATATGGGCCAAAAACGGTGACGACGAGTATATTCCGCCAGATTCAAGCAGCGAAAGTAATATTAGCAACGCCAGCGCTGATAGCGAAATTTGCGACGATATCCAGCCTCGTAAGCGCCGCCGAAAGCGACTACTATACTCTTAAGTAGAACTTGAAGATGAAGATGATTATAAGCTTTCTGAATTGTCACCGCCACCACAACGTATTCCTCGACGCATCGTGTCTCAAAGCAACTGCCCCGATGACTGTAAATCTGTGCAGCAGCGAGAAGTTGGAGACAAGTCTGATCAATTCAATGAAAGTGAATGAACAGTAGCAGTCTTAACATTGACCTTACGCGTCATTCAAATGGCGATAATGAAGAAGGTAGTCATGTAGAGCTGCAGGTACCAACTGTCCCAATCGCATCGAAAGTTCTTGATGCAGCAAGTAGACACTGCGAAGCAAAATTCTTTGATGAACGTTGATGATTATGATGACGATGACGGCAACATAGCGCTCTCATATACTTATGGTAAAATTCGATGCCCCTGCGGGATCACGTTAGTTGGGAAATACCGTGAGCAGTTGTTACAATGCTGGAGCAAAGAATGTAGTGTTAGGGAGCATGCTGACTGTGTAGCCTTTTGTCAAAATTCGAAAACCTGCCACACAGGTATCTTTGTTCTCGTTGTCAACCGGAGTTGTACCAGGCACGATGTGTGAAAGCGTCCCAGCAAATTAAGAAACTTGAAGCAGGTAATGAAGTTGCTGAAAAGCGACAGAAGCGACGAATTTTCCTTTGGATTGAAAGAACATGCGTTACGAGAATAGGCCCCTGGCAATGCATGCCGCACGAAATAGTCTTACAAAAAATGCTTACACTGTCTAGTAGTTTAGCGTAGGATTGATATTTTTGCCACCGATTTACACAGTCGTAACGTACTACATCACGTCGTACATGGAGAGTCAAATGATTGCTGCCGTTTTCTTTTGACTTGAACTTTGCCATTCTACTACGCGTGTCAGGCTGTCAATCGCCATACAGCTTAAATTTGTCACATTATTTTCGCTTCTCGAGTACAGCAAGGGTCTGAATCCAATAATGATTTTGTGCAGGACTGTTACAAATTCTATGTGAAAGGAGACCAATTACGCTAGTGAAGTGGGCAAAAGTACGAAGTACGAAGGATGTGATATCACTTATACTTGAGATCGACGTATTCGGTGACTGTTTGAACGAGAGAGCAACTAATGGATGGTATCCACTTCATATTTTTTCGCTGCAGCCTCGGGTTGTTATGATCTTATCACACTTTTGTGCAAATCTAGATTATTTCATGTAAAAATTGTGGCAAAAAAAAACATCTGGACTGACTGCACTTCACGTCGCGGCGCAAGAAAATTACTCGCTAAGTATTCAAGGTTAGCCATACTTGGCTAACCTTTATTACTTTCTCTATAGCATCGAGATACCATTTCACGCAAACGCCTTGCTCCACATTTCTTACTCCGCTGCAAACGTTCCTTTAGGCGCTCACTGAGCTTGTCCTTTGGTCGCGGGTGTGTCTAGTGGCGCACCCACGCTCCATGTTCCCGTATGTTCCAGCAACACGTCGTAATCCTTGGCTTTGCGTGGTTTCCTGCTATCATGCATAGGGAAGAGCCGAAAGGGGCCCATTAAAAGGTAGCTTCATGGGGCACTTAGATTTTCTCATACTAGAGTAGGAATAGCGCGGTAGTCGGCACAAATTTAATTCTGTTCCGAAAATGGGCCATCAGCGTGTTGCGTTGTCGTAAGATCCCGAACAGCAAGCCATCAAAATAGAATATTTCAAGCGGGTAAATGTCAGAACCAGGACCCAAATCAGTGTAAACTTTCAGATCCAGGACCCCTTGCAAAACCAGGACCCGGACCCCCTCTAATTTAGGCGGTTGTAGATAAGCTGTCCAGATGTACTCAAGGACATATCACCGCTGTTAGCGTTGCTACTCGCAGTGTCATCTTCTGCGACCATTGAACTTGTGGTTAAAAGGTACCAGTCACTTTAATCGGATACCCATCATTTAAACTGACACAGTAAAATTATTTTTGCATGCACAGCCCGGAATGTCGTCTCCTGACCCATGTGTTCGTCAAAAATCCATGTTGTTAGTTATGTTATTTCAATAATACACTAGCATCATCGAAACCATCTTGTCAAAAATTCAGATCTAGCGAATTTACAAATCTCACATAGTTAGAATCCGGTACACTAAGGGTTTATCCACTTGTTCGAGGTAATGATTGACCTTGAAGCGAAACTAACTATTTAAATGCTCAAGTAACAACTATTTAAATGCTCAAGTAACAACTATTTAAATGCTGAAGTAACAACAATTTAAATGCCCAAGCAACGTAATCTACGGTATCTTTTTCAGTGTCACCATTTACAGCTTGTGAGCCTTTAGAGAATCAAAACTTGACGGGAAAAGTCGCGCTCGTGCTTCGTGGAGACTGTAACTTTGTACAAAAAGTCTGGAACGCACAATGTGCCCATGCTGCTGCGGTCGTGGTGATGGAAATGAAATACGATATTAGTAACCAGACCCTGTTTCTCTCTCTTTTGTTTCTTGAGTACTGATGTTCTTCTTTTAAATCACCATATCATATGATCATGATCAAGGATTGACTTTCTAGCAAGATTCGCATTCCATCAGTCTTATACCGTATCAGAGTGCGAGTGGCTGTTAGATGCAATGAATTGCGCTATTCCATGGAATCCAGTACGGATTACCATGGATCTACATGGAGAATGTAAGTCAAGGATGAATTGTAAACAATTATGTGGTGCATATCCTGGATTTTCGACAAATTTCGAGATATTTCCTGTCTTATCAAACATAGCTTCATACTAGTTCACTCGGAAGAGATTTCTGCCGCTCTGTCGAATTTGGTAGATAAGGATGTCCTTGAGTACATCTGGAGCTTATCTACAACCGCCTAAATTATAGGGGAGCCGGGTCCTGGTTTTGCAAGTGGTCTGAAAGTTTACACTGATTTGGGTCCTGGTTCTGACATTTACCCTATTTCAAGCAATCATTAAAAATCAGCAAACCATCCAGCAAAAAGCTCGAAACTCTTGTTGTTGTTTAATCGCAGTCTATTTAGTCTCTTAACTATTAGCCATAATAAAATTCCTAAGAGCGAATTTTAAACCTAACTCTGATCGAGTATCTACCTGCTTTTCAGGTGGTAACTTCGAGCGTTGATCATGTGATCGGTCCTGTAATCCTTCAACATTCTAGACACATTTGTAATTTTATTCCGAGTAACCGTGTAGCAGGTTTAGATTGCTCTTAAGAAGCCACTGCTGCAATCTGTGTTATAGGTTTAGACCACACCACGTGAAAAGTGTTCATACATTGTCCTGTCAATTCCTTTGTGAGCTATTTCGTTACGTAATTGCCATAACCACGTAATTCCAATGGAACAAAACGCCTACCAAAGTCTGTTTAACTCCAAGCTGCATGCGTCTGCTTGCTTTTCACCTCGACGACGTAACCTATCCATCATTATCTCCGAAATTGTTGGTGCTTTCCTGGCAGCAAAGTGACCCACCAACCCTTCAAACAGCTAAGTAGCCGTAGCCAAAACATCTCGGATCGGCTGCACCCCACACAATATGTGTGGCCCCTTTCGAAACACAGTGACTATCCATTGCGCACCTTCCTGTGTCACATATCCATCGTAATAGATATTTAGTTGGAACGTTGCCGCCCGATGCACACCAAGTTGATAATCCGATAGTAGATTGTCGTGCGCTACAGATCTCTTGGTGAGCCTGGATATCACCGCGAGTCCCTAGTGGGCGAAAGACCTAAACCTGTCAA
>MIQA02003527.1:0-52051 GCA_001887855.2 Sclerospora graminicola | reverse complement strand
AAATACATATCATATTCGGACAACCTCAGATCGACGTTGTGAACTGGATCAAACCTGCACATCCACTAGGGCGGATGTAAGTCACATCCTACGGGAATGCAAACGAGCGAAAGCTTTCTGGCGGCGGCTAATCCAGCAATGGCGAGGAGTTATGCTATCAGACATGGAGTTATCTCAATTCGAAACAGCGGTGGTGTCCCGAACGGCGCCCCCAATCGGATCACGAATAAAGGAGGGAATGATGCAAAAACATGGGTGGTACGATGATACCTATACAGCGGTATTTCAGAGATTATGGAATGGCCTGTGCGGGATCGGTGTTGCGTGGCTATGGCAGCTTCGGAACCAAACGATTTTTCAAGGCATACTGAGAGATGCGTTCGACCATCTCGAAACTATATGGAACAATTGCAGACTCGAAGTCGCAGCAGTAGCAGAATGTGAGGCAAGATCATACTCAACTCGGGAAGACGGTATCAGACTACGTATAAGTTCACAGTCTTCGAATATCTTCCAGCACCAGATATCCATTTCCCAAGTATCGACCAAGATCAAACGTATGTGATACGAGAAAGTACCACATCCAACATACATTCTAGAATGCACATGTTTATAGTAGCTAATAGTTAAGACTAATTAGAACTACATTTTACTACTACTACTATTTTAAGGCTTACACTACTAACCTAAATATCGAATGGTTTATCCTTCCGGTATTACCGGTAAGGTGTACCACTTTTTTGGTACAAATCCCGAATTTAGGAAGAGAAAATGACTTTTGGCTGGTTGGATATGTAGGCCTGGGAGGTCTCCAAATCTCCGCACAATTTCTAAAGCTACGGGTGCTTGCTCCGCATGTTGAACAAAAATCGTCGAGTCGTCCACAAATGCTGAGAATCGCTGTTGTACCAAGCTATCACATTTTAGGGGGCTTACCCCTGTTAACTTTTGTTCCTGTAATAACGCCAAGGCCAGTGGCTCCACTGCTATGATAAATAGTAGGGGTGCTAACGGACAACCCTGACGGATGCCTGATCTCACTTCTAGGGGCGTCGAAAAGCTATTATTTACCATGAATTCCGCTGTTGTCCCAGCATGAATTCTGTTCAATAAGTCAATGAAAAAATCCGAGAACCCGAATAAGCTGAGTACGGTAAATAGGTATGTCCGATCCACCGTATCGTAAGCTTTGCTAAAGTCGAGAAACATGATCCCTGCACTGCGGGCCGCTGATTCCTTTCGCACATCTTTATATGTCTCAAAAGTCGTCTGCATCATGATTACAGCCTTATCCATTCTTCTACCGGCAACGAACCCTTGTTGGGTATCTCCAATGAGCTGTCCAAGGAAAGACTGGAGTCGGCGGGCCATTATTTTGGCAAATAGTTTATATCCTGTAGTTAAGAGCGAGATTGGCCGATAGTCAAGAGCGTCACTGGAGTCGCCTTTTTTTCTCAACGGTATCCTTAAAATAGTACTAGTATACCATAGGTATAGAGTGCCAGTTTTTGATATAGTAGCCGAAGTAAAAGTAGCTAGCCCTTATTTTTAAGCATTGGTAGTTGATAACTTAGCTCTAATCGCTAGACTGCTCGTGTAGTTAACTATTTTAAGAGTCATAAATAATCTCACAGAATCACAAGATAGTTCCCTTTTTTGTGCTTTAGGTTTACACTCAGAGCGACTAAATCGTGCCGCAAACGTTACTATAGAAACGGAAGGTAATAATAACGAAATGCAGGATGCGATGAAATCGAACCAGGAAGTTATTCGAGTATACCGGTTCCATGAACGATAACAATACGGAAGAGGACGAACGTAATGATGACAAATCGAGTTCGGTACTGTATATTATTCGATTTTAGAAGTGAAATGATGTGAAAGTGGATATTTGATGTGAAACCATGCAAATTCGAGTAGGACACATTAAATTCGAATTTGATTGGTCTAAATGATTTAGATCGAGTTATTTCGAAATTAGTTGGTCTTTGACTTGAGACCAAAGAACAAAGCATATAACTGGTTAATATTTAATAAAACCTAAGAACAAATCATAAGAGTACTATTTGATTAGGTGGTCTATTGGATATAAAAAATATAAAAAATAAGGCACCTTAGGGAAAAGTTCACTTCTGTTTAGAGGTGCCGAGGTTGAGGTTCATTCGGTTCTAACCTTGACCTCAACCCCAACGTTGGGGTTGAGGTTGGCGACTGCTAAACCCTGTACATGAACCCAGAATGATGATTTTTATCCAATCAGAAATGCACTTATTTTATCCACTGATAATGCTCTTAAAATATTGTAGAACCAGTACTGTATTTTGATTCAATATACAGTGTGTCGTCTCTTGCCTCCTCTGCAATGGAGGAGCGCCGGCAGGAAGTTGAGCGTTTGCGCTGCCAAGCCGAGCTCACTCATGGTCCTCTTTTCGAGATGAGAGGTCAGCGGAAGCCTGAGTTCTGGCAATGCGTCCGACTCATCGCCAAGCCTCAGTTCGCCGAAACAGCGCAGGAGAATTTCAAAGCTGCCAGTATGGCGAGCTCGGCAATCTGCCTCGATTGTAACACCATACTCAACTACTATCCTGGATGCAACACTTTCGTTGAGCACATGAAGTCAAAACATCGCCGTTTAGTAAAATATTACTCGTCCCCCAGCCCTCGGAAGAAAATAAAGTCCAAGCGGAAAAGGAAATCGTCGGGAGGATCTTTGTCATTAAATGGTCACCGAGAACTTACTGTGGAAGAGAAACGAAGCGTTGAGTCAGCACTTGCAAAGTGGATCGCTCGTCGAATGCGCCCGATTTCGATTGTTGAAGATGACGAGCTCCAGGAACTGTGCGATCTTCTTGGTGGCTTAGGCGGTTTCTAGATCACGCTCTCTGGTCGGATGCAGATCCGAGAGACCATTATTAGCGATGCGGAAAATCTTTATGCACAGCTTAAAAAGGAACTTCACGAGGGCTACTATTGCTTGACGACCGATATCTGGACCGATCGCAGTGCTCGTAGTTATATGAGCTTAACGATTCACTACGTCGATGAAAATTTTAAGCCAAACAATAAGCTTCTTGGTGTGATTCATTTTCCGGGAAAGCACACTGGTGCTCGTATCGGTTCAAAACTCGTCAAACTTCTAAATGAGTGGAATCTCGATAAGGACAAATGCGCAATGCTGATTCGAGATGGAGCAGGAAACGCTGTAAAGGGAGCGGAGTGTTCTGGGCTCAGACACATGTCGTGCATTGCGCATTCGCTTCAACTTGTGCTTGCTGGTGCGCTGATGCGAGTTCGTAAACCCGCTCCACAAAACTCAAAGCAATGTAAGAAGGAATGGAACAAGGCGAAACAAGACGCACAGAGTTCTGGCTCACCTACACCTTTTGAAGAAATAATGAATGGTGTTACTAGGGATGATGATCCTTACGTCCAAGAGAATGAAGAACTTGATTTTGTCGAAGACTCCGAGACAGACAACGATGATGAGGTCGCGGATAATACTGTCAATTATCAGGCAATGCATCAAGTTCGGAGTGTTATACGCATGCAGAATGATGTGTATTTAAACACTACAGCTACTACGCTAACCAACAAGGCTCTCGACAAAGTACGACTTAAGGTGGCAAAATTTCGTAAGGTTGCAACCTATTTTCACAGATCTCCGAAGGCAAAACATCGACTGAAGCGCATCCAGGAAACCAAGTGTAGTTCTATTCTGTCGCTGATTCTAGACTGCCCAACACGTTGGAGTAGCACGCATTCTATGCTTGAGCGCTTTGAAGCAATCAGGATCGATATAGACGCACTTTTGGCTCATCTAGCAACTTCTGCCGGCGCTGCCGAATTCTCGGATTCAGTATTGAAGGAGACGCTGAGTCGCGAAGACTGGTTTTATATTCGGTGCTTGTTACGGATCCTGATGCCATTTGCAGAAATAACAGAGCGTCTCAGTGGTGAACAATATCCGACGTTTATACAGGCGTTTCCATATTTGCGTATGATCAAGGGGTACCTACAGAAAAACAACATATTTGAGGCAGACTACGCGGAAATTAGGAACGAACCATTTGCCGGACAAGCTATCTGTGACATGAAGGCTGTTTGCCGCGCTTTCCTCGATTTATTCGCTGAACGCTTTCGTGGGATGGATCGAGATTTGAACCTTCACCATACCTTTTGATCCCATTCAGTTTTGTACCGTTGTACATGAATTTTGTTGTCAACAATAGCAAAACAAGCCTCAAAATGTAGTGTACTTTAGGCACCAACAGCTGCAGTCATAGCGCGGGGAACCCACTCTTATTTCTCATAAGGGCTTGCTTGTACTAGTATATGCTTTTTATTAAATGTACATTGCCTGTGGCATTCATGCTGTTTGCATGCCAGGCCCATTATCACAAAAACCTGTATCTTACAGCTCTGTGTAGCTTTATATTTTGAGCTCGTACTTAATTGCCCAGCGTCCTTCGAGTTGCGTTCAGAGTCTTATGGTGCCTTACCAATGCTCATCCGATAGCCACTATAACATAGTATACTGTTAAACCTGTATTAGAACCCCATCCCTTTATTTGAACCCCCTCCTTGAACAAAACCCAAGGTCCACCTGGGGTTAATTCTATAACCCCATCCCTCAAATGGAACCCCACCCAATTTAACAATTCGGTGTATAAAAAAATTAATTATCGGTTTAATTAGGGAAATTATAAGTGTAAGTTAAACTGCCAATTTGGGGCCTTCGTTAATTTATGTGCAGTGTTGTAGTCATAACTTTTCTCCTATTTATAATCTGTCTCAAAAAAAATATTGGGTAAAAGTCCAACTAAGCAGGATTTTTTATAGCCATTTATCTATTGCTAATGGGTCAATGCATCAAAAATATTAACTTTTTCTGTTCGTGTCTCGCAAAAGTACGAAATGCCAATTTGGGGCCGCTTTTTTATATGAGTTTTAGTATCACCTTTACCACACCTACCCCTTTTAATTTTAGCAAAAACAAAACTACCAATCGGTTACGCTATCATTTTGTTTATTTCTACTTATTGGTACGCTGACATTTTTTTGTTAACGCTTATTGGGCAAAACCAGGAGCGGCCTCAAATTGGCAGGAGGCCCCAAATTGGCAGTTTACCTGACCTCACCCCGTACCTCACTTTTGCAACAAGTACCTCAATTTTGTTACGTGTACCTCATAGTTAATTGACTAAATAACAGCGATAATAATACCGTATGTGCAGCGAGCAAGCGCGCCAATTTTGGGCGAATTATTTTGTAGTACGTAGGTCAAGACTTGGCGAAACTTTGAAGCACTTGAGAGCGCCATCCGACGAGAACTGCAAGCACTGGCCAAAGAGCTGCAGCTGTACCGTGGAAATGCCAAGTCCGAATTTACTGTAAAATGCGCAATGCAGTTCCTGAACGACCATGCCGAGGACGGCGAGCAGCAGGTACTGAGTGTACTGGGCTTTTGTGAAGGCTCGCCACCAATGACGCCACCTAAACCAGAGATAATAATTTTGAAAAGAAGATCCCGTGGAGGCCAAGAATCGAATCTGATATGAAGCAGGCATCACATATGCCATATAAAGACAAGATGAATCCTTGCTAGACGCAACTTCCTTTTTTTCTCAAATAGAACCCCCCTCGAATATAACCCCAAATTGGGTGGGGTTATAGTGATAACCCCAGTGGGGTTCTAATACACGTTTTACAGTATAGTACAGTCTGAGAAAAGTTTTGGCTGAAACCGCTATATTCTATATATTTCCTATTTCGAGCGAAATAGAAGATGAACTAAAGACCCGATTTCGAAGCAAACAGTAGCTTTTTGCCAAAGACAGCCTATAGTTTAATCACCTGCAACAAGAAGCCGGGAAGAGCACAAAAAGTGTCGCTCGTATAAAAATAAATATATTCATCCAGGCCAATTATATGCTTGCAGCGCAGCAATTGCTTTTGATCAATGACGTTTTCTTAGCAGAAGCGTCAAAACGTTTTTCTTTCGCCTTGAATTTCTAGTGGTACTCAACCCTTGCAGCAAATGGCAACATTTTCTTTCTGGCGCCCCCACAAAAAACCAGTTTTTGGACTAATAAAAAATCAGGCCATACCAAAATGCTCGCCGCGTTTTTTGCAGCAACTTGGAGAAACTTCAACCGAGAGCGCCACGATAGAAGCGGTACACAACAGCAAGGAGTTTAGCGATGTTAAAATTAAAGTATCTCTCCAGAACTGCTCGCGAGCTCTTTGGAATAGACTACTATCAAGACAAACAAATGTACATATATTGAGATCCAGCAGCCGAGCCAGCTGCCGGGGGATGCAGGCTTATAACCCGAAAAGTGGTGTACCAGTACCCGGATTGTATTTCCTTTGCCGAAATTCTGTGTACGGGGCGGCCCAGGGAGCATTACCTCTGTTTTTTATGATGTTGTTGTTGTTTTGATATTGCGATAGAGAATTTGATTCAACTGACGGTTCGGTGTGTTTCTTTAACAATGATTCATCCCGAGATGATTGGTCACAAGCTATGACCTTCCTTGATTCTGTAGAGGATGGGAGCCTGTGAAGACAATTTCGCATTTACCAGCGATTCGATGTTGGATATCAAAACTAATTAATTTGTACGTCTGTCCAAGGCTCTCAGCTTCCTTCAGAAGCAAGCATGTGTTACTCCAGGTTATACTATCTGGTAATTTCTTATCTATATTACTGCCAATGTGACTAGATCAGTGGTGAAGTTTCCTACTGTAGGGAGATTACTGGTGATCTGATTGGCTTTACAAGTACTCGTGAAACAAATTCGTTTGCTACAACGCCTTCCTGCGCTGAGTTTGTAGGAGAAAGCTAAAATCGTGTAGCCAATGAGATCATTAGAACACCTGCTCATTTAGTCTGAAACCAATCAATTACTAATATCAGTCAGTTATAACATAGTCTTTTCCGAAAAAACAGAAATCCCGACCAGATACGGTGTAATCTCTATATGACTTAATGTAAAGGTCAAAGACCGATATAATCAGATTTAACAGTATTATTTCGTCTGTTATTGAGAAACTGCTCAATAAATATAGAGACTGAAAAATGACATACCTAATGAACAAGTGCAAAGTAACACAG
The DNA here is from genome assembly GCA_001887855.2 of Sclerospora graminicola. NCBI lineage: Eukaryota > Oomycota > Peronosporomycetes > Peronosporales > Peronosporaceae > Sclerospora > Sclerospora graminicola. The sequence goes on along the minus strand of MIQA02003527.1, from coordinate 44,935 downwards.
CGATAATTCCATTCTAGCCAATAACTTAATAATGCATGGTAGCTACTTAACCACATATCACTAATCTTTCATTTTCTTCCTTCTAGTTAACTTAACTATTAATAATTCACTTCACCTTGTACTAATGTACTATCCTGTTCGCCGGTCGATGCTGCATCTGCTATAGTCTTTTTGATGAAGGACAAGGACATTGAAGTGCTGCTTCATAATAAGCAATTAAACTCGCTAGTGTTTGTAGAAATCAAGCGATATCAATGCTTTATTGTATATTTTGAAAATTGTACTTCTTGTTATTTCGTCACACAAAAGGCACGAACTTTAGTAAAAAAATGTAATCCATGACACTCAAATTGCTGTTATACGCAATACAAATCAGAACCAACTCGTCTTCATTTCACTATATAACGCGAGCATTTTGATACAGCGATATACTGTATATAGTAATGTAATGATCTAACGAATTAGGTGTAAAGTTATATTTATTTGTTAGCCTAGAGCATGACGTACTAAATTGTTTTGCATCACCGCATAGAAGCTGATAGAATGATTCACAGTGCAGGGACAAATATTAAATTGTGGTCCAGACTATTTGTAATCTTTATACATGTATTATCCTGGGGATAATAAAAGCTTCGGTGGGGGTAATGTTTATTATTAGATTCAATGATGTTATGGTGATTAGCTACTTTTTATAACCATTCCAGTATGCGAAAATGCAGAAATTTATTTTGAGGTCGCTCTGAAAAATATAATGTTTTGCAGCTTGTGCCACAAAATCTTATATTTTTAATACTGCCCGCCCTCGAACATTATCTGAGCGGAGATTGATTATTTTTGGAAATCATTCGGTAAATCACGGATAACCAGATCTTTTCTCTTGGTGACTATTTTATATTCTGTAACAAACACATATAGCAAAAATGCATATAATTTCCGTTCAGCTCACAAATAGGCAACACTTCTCACTAAGTGATTTTGTTATCTATTCTAAATAAATTCTGTGTTCCTGCAGTACTGAAAAAATGATCTCTTGCTGCAAGGGTTTGAGAACGACTTTGTAAGTTGATGGAAATTTTATGCCAAAAGTTGAAAAAATGTGTAAAATATACCACTTGTGCCAATGGAAAACATGGATCGTATACCACGAAAAATCAGGATGTAAAATGCTATTCTTAAAGGAGTTTTCAAACCATAGCTAGCATTTGCTTGCAATTGCAGTCTGGAGTTCCAGAATAATCTCCTCCCAGGAAAAAATACTTTTCGCTTTCAACAATTTTTTGCCCCGGAATTTCGTATGAGAGTTCTTGAAGCCATCGCCATAATTTAATATTTTTTATCAAATCTTCAGTCCTAACAGCATCAGTTACTGTTCCATCTTCTTATAATGGCATATCTTCTTGCGCGAGCTAAATTTGTGTAGCTTACTCCGTCCCTAAATTCATTTGCATCAAAGTTTTTTTTTGCTGGCTGATGGGAATTTTAACGCACCCATTCTTGGAGATTTAGAACAGGAATGTTTCTTAAATATTTTGATTTCGTTTTACTTTCGTTTTTTACAAGCAAGCATGCTGAACACCTATCTTATCTGAATCAATTATTAGAAGAAAATATAAGACTAAATGAATAGTAAAGTCCCTAGTATTTGTCATATCATCGTAATTATTTCTATCGTATGTTGACAGCAATTTCTTAGAACGGAAGTTTGCCCTAATTGTTAGCAAAATCTCCTCCAAAGTGTAAAATCAACAATTTTTAAAAAAGGAAACAATAACTAAATGGAACCTTGCCCCCGAAAACCTTTAAAGCAAACAAATGGCTAATTGAGAAAATAGAGCAAGGTAAAATCACCAACTTTTTACCAGCTCTTTTAGTGGTAAATTTTACACATTTTTTCAACTTTTGAAGATATGCCATTATAAGAAGATGGAACAGTAACTGATGCTGTTAGGACTGAAGATTTGATAAAAAATATTAAATTATGGCGATGGCTTCAAGAACTCTCATACCAAATTCCGGGGCCGAAAATTGTTGAAAGCGAAAAGTATTTTTTTCCTGGGAGGAGATTATTCTGGAATGCCAGACTGCAAATTGCAAGCAAATGCTAGCTATGATCTCAAAACTCCTTTGAAAATAGCATTTTACATCCTGATTTTTTTCGTGGTATATAATCCATATTTTCCATTGGCACATATTTTAACATTTTCAAGTGTTGGTATAAAATTATCATTAACTTTACAAAGTGGTAGAAAATCCCCTTTGTCCCTAAATTAATTTATTATGTATATACTCAAAAGTCATTGCAATTCTTAAGACACAAAAATTACAGTCGATTGCATATTTTGTGCTCAAAGGCAGTGGGTTCCATCGTAATGCTTCACAATGTGCCGTTATTGACGTTTGAAACGGTGCTGGTGATCGGAATACACGAAGGAAGGATCAATCGTCCATGTATCTACAGGGAAACCACAGAACACCTCGAGGGGGCTAGTAGCAACGACTGTAGCAACAATAGGAGCAACATAGAGGAAAAAGTGTAAAGTATATTTTCGCCTTGCAGTATGTGACGGCAGAAGCGTTTCTTGCCAATGTCTACGTACTTTACGAAGACTCAACTACCCCCTAACGAATGTTCACGAAAGAATAATAAGAACAACACTTAGATCCTGTGCTAGCGCCACGATTAACGGACGCGTTTGATCCAAGTTTGCTGATTGATTTTCGAAATTGATTGCTTCTGGAAAAAGCGTGTGTTGCCAACCGTATTTATCCATTGATGTTGTTTAATGCTGACAATTCGAAGACCGTCCCCCCCAATTAACAATGTACTCGACTCGGTGCTGAGTTGGGAATACATGAGCCAAATAAGATTTACAAGCGGCAATCCATGCTTCAACATTAGAAATCTTCCTGGCCAATGGTGATAGCTTTTTCTTTTTGTTTCGCTCTGGGACGGAGAGTGACGCGTTTTACGCGCTTATGGTGGTCCGGCCACTACTCCAGCGTTGTCATCGCAATGACATGCAAGTCAGGATGCAGAAAAGGCAACGACCTGAACACTCGAATTTTGAGTAGTTGTTTTCCTTTACCTTTTTGCTAGGTTTTATATAGCCCTTGAAAAATGCTCTACGCAAGCAATACCCAGTTTAGCAGCGGTGAATCCCATTCTATGGGGCTAGCCTAGAGCGCACCAAACCATAATCTGCACAGCATCCAATCCTGGCACCCAGTAGGGGGTTATTGTAAAATATTGTACCGGTAGTTTGAATTTTGCCTTCCAGCCCCCTCAACCCAGCAAAGGTTGAGTAGGGATCCAGACTTGCATATTAGCGTACGACTCATCAAGCCTACTAAGATGAACGCGTCAGACCCTGCGCCTGACCCTCCCGATAAGGGTAATGAGCCTTCACGAGATAAGACGAGCCTCGTGGAGGAACACCCTCACGCAACAGGGGACTCCGGTACCTTAGGGACGCCTCCAGAAGGAGGGACGCCGAGAGTTCCAGCCAAAAATCCAGTAGAACCGGAATCAGAACCGGTAATGCCGGTGGAAACTCCCGAATCACTCAATAAGTCTGATATTGTAGTTCCAACTCTAGTGAACAGAAAACAGCCGGAGGAAGCAGTCAACCCCGTCGTTTCGGTTGACGACATGGTTACAGCACTACAACTTGCAATGTCTAAGGCTCTTAATCCAAAACCCTGTGTCCAGGAATGGATCGAAATAATGCAAGATATTTTTACACGGATTTTCGTTAAGGCCAAGGGGTCGGTCAAGAAATTATCCCCGATAGCGCAGCGACTACCTACTCTTAAGCAAGGGGAAGCTGAAAGACTATTAGATATTTTCGAACAATTGGTGGTAATCCAGAAGTTAGATTGGAATGTTTGGAAACAGCGTATCGTAGTGGCGGCGCTCAGTGTTCACAGAACAAGTCAAACATTTGAGAGTATCTTGTGGAAAATCCTTGGCCAAGTGGCTGTTAAGTCGGCAGAAGCGTTGCCAACTCCATTAACAGGTTGGGCAACGAAGATTAATGGGACAGCCGCTGTTACTAAACATGACCACATCTCTAAGAAACCTTTTCTGTTTAAAACGGATGTTTATACAGCGGAGGAAATAAGTCAACTACGGAAGATTTGCAAGCAGGAATTTGGAAAGTATGCTCCAGAACAACCTCGCAAACAGTCTGAACTCGAATGGAAAAATCATACAAGGGATGGTGGAAGGTACTATTTTGGCAAAGTATATGTCCATGTTTGTGAAGAGAATAATGACGTTGGAGGAACAGGTGAGACTTGTTCAAACAATCAGGTTCCAAGTGGAAGGCTGCCTTATAATGGATCTTAAAGGAGAAAGTCCTATCAAAGCGGCCTTTCTTAGCACACGTTCCATACAAGAAAGCATTGCTACTTCTGCCACTACACGTGGTACAGGTTCAAAGGAGTTGTGGGATATGGTGGCACAAGTCAAAACCATAAGTTATAATTCTACGAACCACTCTCTATATTTTCATTTTTACACCAGAGACATCGCAGAAAAATACGTTGGAACGAAAGTTCCTTTCCATCGCTATGACTACTCACTTGCAAATTTGCACACAAAGCGCCAACAGGATACAGGATCGGCCTGGGCAAAACAAGTTGATCACAATGGAGAAGCTTACTATTCTTGTATCCTCAAAAATGTGTCCCGAACCCTTGACTTGATTAATCTGTACAGTATGCTAAAGTCAATATTGTCGGACCCGTTCCAGCTGGAAGATTTAGATCATGGTGGTCCAATTTCAGACACATCAACCTCCTGGGAATTGATATTCAAAAAGGCTGAATGTCCGCAGGCATTAAGTGGGGTACTACGTCTGTACTGGTGAAACAAGATGCTGATCTTAGAACACCCGCTTATGAAAGCCAGGCGTCAATGCTTACGTTGCGGTGAAGCAGGCCATCCGATGCGAGCATGCACCGTGACATTAGAAGACCTGACTAAAGCGAAATGTATAGTAGTAACGAATGCCGATATGGAGAAACTACCTTCACCCAATTCTACATTTCGTAGCATGACAGAACTTCGAGAGGATGTGGAGCGGAAATGATTGGAAGCGGAAAAAGCAGCCCTAGCAGCCACGGAGAAATCTTTACCCGTTGATAATCCACAAGCGAAAAAAGATGACACAGCTAACCAGACGGTTACGACAGATGGGGTACAGGAAAAAGTTCAAGATACAGCAAGCCCTGACCAGCAACCACTGCAACCTACCCCAGAAAAAGGCTGGATCAAAGTACATCCGAGACGGGGCCATACGCGTTCATCAACAATCCCTACAATCAAACATCATCCGCCGACTCAAAATAATTCCAGTCCTTCCGATGGATCAACTACTCCCAAAGTTGTTCAAAGCTCGAAGACACCTAAAGAAAATGCGGCTCCACAGCCAGGGATTACTATCGGCCAAGAAGTAAAACAAGAGAATGCTCAACATGCCTCAGCACCCAAGTCTCCAGCCAGAACACCCAGGAAAACACACACTCAATCGCCAGGGCCAAAATCCCCAGAGCAAAATAAAGTCAAACAACAAACTGACTTGATGATTGCTGAAGGAACACTGAAACAAGAGGTAAATTCATGCCTGGCACAGGTAACGAAATGCGAGGATCCGGTACAGCTGTACCCATTAAGGCAGGAGGTTTAGACAGGCTTGACATCGCCATACACTCTAGAATAAGCGGAACAATCAATGGGAGTAAGATTGATAGATACACCTGCGACAGGTAACTGTCAGGTGTATGCTCTCAGCCAAGCATTAACGTCAACAACTTTTAACCAGTCGTCAACCGATTTACTTGTGCAACTCACGGAGAAACTCAACCGAGGATGTCATTTACGTGCTTTACTTGATTTCGACGTGAAATTTCCAGCAGGGATCCGTAAACAGACGTTGCTCGGATTGGGAAGAGGGTATGACAAGATTTCGGCTAAACAATCAAAACGTGAATTTCAGCAATACCTCGAAGATTTTGCACCTAGTGGTTCACGGTTGGATGAATCAGTGCCTGCTACCGCTTGGGGAAGTAATGACACCATTGCCTGTCTCAGCACATTACTACAACATGATATTTTTATACTCAGTGTGTTACCGGATGCAGAGGCTCCAGGCGTTATTCAGTTTGCTCCTGAAACACGATTACGAAATAGTAAGAGTTATTTAACGAGTGGCGAATACCCTATCTCGTTGAAAGCGTGTGTGGATAAAGTGGTCGCGATGAAAACCACTGTATTTGAAACGGATGGTAAATTACCCCTCATACTGAAATATGAAGCAGCACATTACTCTGCTTACTTAGGGTGAACGATCCACAGGAGACCAATGTTACAGACGAGGATATGTCCGAGAAATCGATGAAGAGTGATGATGATGACGATTATGATGACGACAAGGTACCAATCGGTGTATCGAATATGCATGAGGAAGACCAAAGCCAGGACACAAGCTCAAACAATACAGAAAATGTGCTTTCGTAAGAGGATAAGGATCCTACGTCGATTTCGTCGAGTCAAATAACGAACTATGGCTCCCATTCTCCGTGGGACCCGGACTCTTGGGAGGGCAATATGGAGGAGTTACTTCACCGACAGCAAGGCCCAACAATTCACCATGAGCTAAGGAAAGAAATTCAACAGATTATTCTTACACATGACACCAGGATGGTGGAAGTGTTGCATTTCCTTACTGAAACGATGAGTAGATTATCGCTTAAGGAACAGGGGTCGTTATTGGGGGTGGATTTCTCGGAATCGGCTCAGAGGGACTGGTATATGAAAACATATCAGATATCTGAGCCAGTTTTATTTCAATGGTACCATAAAATTTGGCGAGATAGATTAGATGAGGAAGAATTACTACTTTTCGGGTCTTCCGAAACTGATAGCTCCGAATATCATCCGTCCCAAGAATCAAATGAGGGGGCAGATGATGCCTTTTACCACGTCAAAAGAAGACGAATTCGGAAAACATGTGATACAGCGGGAGAGGCTGGACAGCAACAGAACCCAATAATCCACTCTGAACGGAGAGAGGTTATAACTTTACCAACCCCACCAGTACCGTATATTGGCACGACATGGCATACAGCATGGGCAAAACTGGCGAGTGAGTGGAAACAACAAACTAATCTTGATTTCCCACATGTGGAAGCACCTACTTCCCTGTGGAAAGCGGTTTCATAACAAGAAGGTCGGCGTATTTTGAACCTCTTCAAATCTTTCGAGGGGATTGCATACCTTTTGGAAGGGCTTTCGGCAGAAGTATTAGTATACCTAACCAGGAAATGGAGAGTGGAATGCTGGTACTTAATGCTAGACCAAGGCAAGCGTGCAGGCATCAAACATATTTCGGCGGAGTGGTTTGCCCAATGGGAACAACAGTTCCTGGTGGTAGCAGGACAATCACAACAACAAGCAATTATCAATAGTTCATATGAATGGGAGCAACTAAAAAACTTCACTATGGTGGTAATTCCCTGATTAAATATAGTGCTCCTTCGATGACTGTATCACTAGAAAAGGCTCTGCTCTGTGTGCATGTCTTTGCGGAACACATTGCAGTCTTGCTTGGAGAGGAGAGTAATCAACTGGAATCTATAGTTATACTACTCCACATGCATTTCCGAGCCAAACGTATTTTCAAAGAATATGATTTATGCGTAAGGAAAATGGATGTTGGGACACCAGAAGCATGGATCGTGATGACTGACTATTTTCACAAATACATTCCAGCAATGGATACATCGCCTCCGATAGGCGAGCAGATAGATATGGAGAGTGAGGGATCCCCTTGTTACTAAGGGCACCGAGAGGAGAGCTCCGGATGTCCAACATGAATATTTCACTTTATCGTAGTTGGACACATACGCAAAACATCGGCTTATCCAGGATATGATATTTCATAATTCGAATGAAGTGGACCCATTAGCCACAATTTCTAGTGGTTCTAATATTCGGATTATCTCCCAAAATGTAAGGGGATTTAAAAACAAGATGTTCAAAAATGGTTTGAAGTCTGGAGACAGTCCGCAAACTCTACTATTACTCATGTATACTTATTGCAAGAAACGCATGTGGCTTCGCAGACCGAAGCAGATGATTATGCGAATAGATGGAAACGGGTCTGGGGACGGAAAGGAGGCAGTAAACATCTGTCGTATTGGAGTGTTACGAGTGGGAAAAAAAGGCGGAGTAGCAATTCTTCTTCATCCAGAGGTTGCAGACAGGATTACATCCTGGCACCCTCATGCATGGTCACATCGTTTTATTTGGATCACTTGGGATTCCTGGGTCATAGCAAATATATATACACCTTCAGGGGACCCCAGCCCAAGAAGTAGCTTTTATAAACATCTGAACAGACTGATCGGGTCACTCCAAACCCCACTCCTATTAGGAGGGCATTTCAAACTGGTCGCCAGTGCTCGATCGATACGGCGGGGTCGCTCGGCCTCTACCGAGAGCATTGAACTGACTAGATTTGTGGAGAAGTTAAACTTAATGGACGCAAGATTATTGATTGGTACAATTGGATTTGAGGAGGGTCTGGACCCCACGGAACATTTCACGTATTGGCGGGGGTCACAGGCCAGTCGACTCGATCGGTTCTATCTATCACATCATATAGCATCTTGAATACAGTGGTTGTCAGTCACGGAACCCCCCGTATACTCTGATCATGCTCAAGTGCAATTACTCTTATTTGATACTAGTGGAAAATCGAAACGGAAAATTACGCACCAACCTCAGTATCTATTTCCCGGATCCACACATCCTTCTGTTCGTACTGAAATGGAAACCATGTTCAGTCAGAAGCTACCCGATGGAATAAGCAGCACCTCGCAATGGGATATTGTTGTAAACGCTTGTACTGATATACTATTTCACGTTCGTCGGAAGGCAGCCCGGCTGAGACGACGTAGAGTACGGCAATTACACAGATCCATACGAAGTAATGCAACATTAAGAAAACAGCTGATCCAGGCGACAGCAGACGCGTTGGCGGCGGACGTCAAAGCGAGACGAGGGCGTTGGCTACATAGATCTGCAGCCAATCTACGATGGCTATTTCAACGCGCATCCATACGGAACAAGGACCAAACTGATTCGAATATCATTTTACCAGTGACCTGTTCTTCCGCTTACCGGATGTCCATACCAGACCGATTCGCCATAACATGGGCTTCAATTCTAAATACGATACACAGAACAGTACCAGAACACGACCTTCAAGCCAAGTTAAATTTATTTTTCACCGTCCCTCGGGAAAGAAAGGTTTCGAAAGCGGATAACGCGTCGCTCATGGAACCAACCAACTGGAGAAAATGAAGTGCTTAGTGCTATAAAGAGTCTTACTCGACGAAAAGCGGCCGGGACAGATGCGCTGAGCAACGATTTTTTCAAAGATTTCGACGAACACATCATCCCTCTGTTGACAAGTGTATATAACCACATCTTAACAGGGGAGAAACCCCCAGCCTCTTTCCTTAAAGCACTGGTAATTCCATTACGGAAAAAAGGGGATTCCACCAACGCACTTGATTATCGACCCATATCATTATTGCAGACAACTTGTAAAATTTTTGCAAAAATTATGGCATTACGACTGCAACGTTTCCTTGGCAAACTTATCGGCGATTTTCAGCATGAATTCGTGGTAAGGCGGCGGATGCACAAAGCGGTTGCAGTCCTAATGGCGGCATTACAGAAGAATTACCTACCACATGATACGGCACCACAAGAATGTCCGGGCATTCTATTTTTAAATTTGGCAAAAGCATACGATACGGTGGATAGGACGTACCTTCTTTTGATACTTTCGCGGTTTGGTTTTGATTGGTCATTTATCGATTTAATTTGGAGGTTACACGACGGTACAACAGCAGAATTCTTGGTTAATCAAGAATTTTCTCACCCATTACCAGTTATTTCCGGAATTCGTCAGGGGTGCCCGTTTGCACCGGTTTTGTTTTTATTAGCTGTGGAGCCTTTAGCACTGGCATTAGTGCAATCGCCTCATATAGATGGGATCACGATCGGCGATCCTAAAGCACGGGCAGTCCACAGATTCTCGGCATTTGTAGATGATTCCACTATATTTCTCGGCAAGGCGGGACAAATTGATGCAGCGATGCAGATAGTAAAGTGCTTTGGTCAAGTATCCGGCTTACAGGTTCAAGTCCACAACAGGAAATTCTTATTTCTCATTCCAGGAGTGACGTATCGCACCTGGCACGATATCCCAGTTGTACATGATAACGAGACTGTACGGTATCTAGGCTACGAAGTTGGGCATGGCAAGCTACCTGACCTGAATTGGGAGTTACGAATCCAACAAATTAAAAGAAGGCTAAGTGTGGCGATTAAATGTGGTACCTCAGTTATTGAGCGGGTGTTATTATTTAACGCTATTGTAGTCCCTGCCATTTTGTTTACAGCCAGGGTGTTTGATCCATCGGCAAGCGTGCTCAAGAGTCTCATTCACATTCAAAAAAGATTTATTTGGACAAATACTACATCTGGGAACTCGATTAACCACAAAATATATCCATCTCTGCTATATACTCCACGAGGTTCTGGGGGGCTCGGATTGGTGTCGTTGCCGTTGGCGTTACGCGTACAACGTATGAAAGTGGCAACTTTGTGGTTAATGGGAGCGTCTGACAAGTACCAGCAAGCACGGATATACTGGCGGCTATATCAGGACGGACTGAACTTTTCGTATATATCTCCTACCAAAGGACGATCCTTTCTTAGCAGAACAGTTCGCAATGCACTGGACCTTTCTTTACGCCAGGAATTGTCCAGCTGGATGACACCGTCACCACAAACGCTGGGCAAATTACGTGAATATACAGGTGCTCATCTTCCTCAAGTAATGACCACATTGGAAGTGAACCCAGGCAAGTTGACAACTAGTTTACGGCCTTCGGACACTATATGGATCAAGCTTCAAATCGACGCAATCCCATATCACGATTTACTCCCTACCAATTATCAAGCCTTTTCGGGTGGGCAGGCAACCCGTGGATTTTGAAGGAAAAAGCGACGAGTCTTTCTCGCCTCAAATATGACAAACTTCCACAATTGGACATTTACTTTTTCCGAATCATTCGACAGGACTCTGACGTATTTGTATGGCAGGTTCCTGCGGTACCGGAAATATCTCATTCCAGGGCGAAAGTGTCACGGTGGTTGGCCACGATCATTGTGGCATCATCGCGAGTTCCTATTGGTTACAGTAACGGCACTCCTCCAAAAATTCAGTTATATAATTGCCCGCCGGCACTGGGCCAGTACCACTGGCAACTAGAAGAGCCGAAGCGGTTGGTCGGCACGTGTGAGACTACAGGTAACAAACTTCGACTAATGCAATCGGAAGGTGGGATATATTGGAACTTGTCTGAAGCTCTACCGATAACAACTGACAAGGGTAATCATCTCCTCTTGACGACAGTGGTCTGTTATTCGCACCCAGATCTACATCGAATCAGTTGGCCACTAGAAGAAGAGACAGCGTTCTGGAGAATCCCGCAAGCAGTCAGACGTTATTTCAAAAAATGTTATAACCTGAATATTGCAGTCAGACTTCAAGAAGTTCTAACAAAATGGGACAAACGGAAGCGACAAGATAGTTGGTGGGAGTATATTCAAAATCAATTGCCACAAAAGGTATGGAAGCACAAAAAATGTTAACTGATTATCAGTTGTGGGTCCGCTACAGGCTCGCAACTCTACAGCTTAACACATTTTTCACAGATCGGTTCCGATCATGGCTGTCCATTAAACTCACGATGTACCGGTACTCGTTTGGTCATGGAACATGTTTTCTGGAGTTGTAAAAATGCGTAGATGCTATGGGCCAAATGGGCAAGTCACTGGAAGGGAGAGGACGTTCAGGAGGCTGACCGCGACCAGTTCAAGGCAAGTATTACAACCAGATCTGAACCTGGCCTGGGAGATCGAGTTGCGAAGGCAATGATGAACCGGTATGGAACCCAAACAAATGCTTTCGGCAAACAATTCCGGCGAGTATGGTGGGGAGGTTGTAGTATTTGCAAAACTTGGCTATGGCAAGTCAGAAATAAGGTCATATTTGACGGCTGGAAGCAGTCACCAGCGGAAACAGTTGCGTTTATTTGGACTCAAGTGCGAACCCAACTCGATACAGTATCGATGTATGAACGCAAAGGAACGACGACAAGAGAAGAAGGAATGAGATTACAGATGTGTATCCAGTGCGTGTTCGACACAAATCCTGCACCGCTACACCAAGCGAGAAGATTTCAAGCATCCGTATCCAAGCATATCCATACAACACCTGAGCCGACGTTCGTCTCCCGGGTAAAAGCGTACATAGTAGCCAATAGTTAACCTATAAATGGACTACCTTTATTATTATTAATTATTATTATTATTATATATTATTATTATTATTATTATTATTATTATTATTATTATTATTATTATTATTATTATTATATTATTATTATTATTATTATTATTATTTAATTAGGGAGCCACTAGGTGCACACCCCCTTTTTGATACGTGCACACCCCTGTACCATAAAGTAGGTACAGCTTATGAAGTCATAAGCAGAGCAGCTTTGCAGAGCTTTATTCAAGGCGTGGTTCTCCTTCCGCTAATATCTATGATTTTGAAGACGCTCTTCTAAATTAAAAAGAGATTAGAACAAATGATGCAGGTCAAGAAAACTTAGCTGATGCATAACCATTGAACACTTGTTATATAAGTCTTTGATGACTGGCAATAAACTTGTACCAATATAGATTTAGCAGATTTAAAGGAAAGAGCAGAAGCTTTGGCCTACTAATGTTCCTTAATTGATTTCTTGATAGCCCTCGCAGCTCTTAGCTTTTGTATTATTGATGACTACACCCCTTAAGTCTATCATTTGAGCGCCTGAAAAGAAATTAGCTTGATGCAGGTCAACGAAGATAAGACATTGTCAGCTTTTTGATCGTTGGACTCCCTTTTGCTACAAAGACGGCTAAAATGACGGTCTTGTTGTGCGCACGTCACCTTCATTCTTTTACGGAACGTTGTACCTACTTTATGGTACAGGGGGTGTGCACGTATCAAAAAGGGGGTGTGCACCTAGTGGGTCCCTTATTATTATTATTGCTATTTTTATTTTTATTCGGTAATTACAAAATGACCTGGCATCCGAAAAGCGACATAACTAGAAGTAAGTATAGCCGGTATTTATTTAAACTTAAGTTATAGTAAATGACAGCGTCTTAATTGGAGCTTGTTCTTGACCACATCCCACTTACGCATTCCCGTCATATCACCCAACACGAAACAGGTCCGAAATGGTCGAACAAACTGCCGCGCAACTAGACTTTCTGAATCGTTGCTCGGAAGAAGATCGCATAGCCAGAGCACAATATGTTAGTGGCCCTCCGTGGCCGCGTAGTTTACAGCACATGGTGCGCATCCTTCCGAGCGATTCTCGTGCAACCATTGCAGTACATGTAAATGTCGATTTGCGCTGCCAAATTCATGGCGCGAGTTGTGGTCCTTTCTGAGCGGTGACGATTCAACCCCTGAACAATCGGGAGGTGGACGCTGCTAGCGGCGTAGTCCATGGCCTTAGTGGTGCAGCCCTCGCTTCGATTTTTTTGTAACCACTTCACGATCAAAAGATGGCCGTTCTTGACCGCGTCATCTATGGCGCGCGACGAACAGCCATTCAACTGTTTCGTGCAGTGCAACCACATGAGAATGTCGAGGTGGCCATTGCAGGCCGCGAAATCCATAATTGCTAGCATCCTGAGGCGTTGTGGGAGACTTCAACGCCAACTGCTCAACCAGATCTTTCATGCCAGAAGCCGCCGCATGTTCTTGCGTCCACCCGATCGAGTAGTCTGAGGTACTGTTCGATAGTCTCTCTCACATGCAACGAGTCGCACAAGCTGTCGTGGTTGGAGCACACGAGCCTCGCAGCCGTCAGTGCCATCTAACTTAAGTCGCGTCTTTAAGTCGGAAGCGAGTATGTGCGCGGTGGCGATGAGACGCTCGAAGACGAAACAGGTTTTGAAAGACATACGTTTCACTCAAGCAAAAACCACGACGTCACGAAAGTAGCCACGTACTTGGCAGAAAAGTCAGAAAGTGGTGGTCAGCACATTAAATTGATGTTTCCTGAGTATATTTACAATAAATACAAATCCACCCCTTCTGGGTGCACAGGATTGGATGCTGTGCAGATTTTGGTTTGGTGCGCTCTAGGCTAGCCCCATTCTATAGGGTACTATACATGTATTAGATATATTAATATACTTAAAGTATTTGCCTACAGTACTGTATATTTTTTTGAAGTTCAAATCGTGGCTGCTGATTTGCTTTGAAAGCTTTCAGGTTTGGTGGCTTCTGAAATTATAAGTGTCTGTAACGAGATTCAAGCGCATACCACTTAAAATAACCATTATTTGCACACCCAAAATGTATTTTATGAGTATAAGTTGCGAAACGTTTTTATTTGATGATGAAAATAAATTACAGTGTCTGCTCTCACTTCCGGATTTCCAGAAATAATCAACTATTATAGGCATATCCGATTTTAGAAGAAACAAAGTGTACGGGGTTACCTATCGTCGTGGTCGGGGTTTCGAATAAAGATTTACCCAAACCATTCAGTATCGAGATTTATACCGTCACGGACCCGATCGCTATTTCCTTAACATGTATACATTTTGTCGCTGGATCGCCGCTGTGTTCTATGAATCTCATCATCTTTGCGGTCATGTCGTTTGGCTTTAACGCGTCGGATAACGTCGCTGGCAGCGAATATCGTGTCAAATTTGGCAAGGTCGCGTTTTCTCTAACCGTTTTGACCGTGAACAAAAAAATCTGGATGATTGCCGATCGATGGACGGCTCTATCCTTTTCCTTGTGTTTAGGAAGTGTCCCATCTTGTTTTTTTGGTACTGAGATGTCTTATTTTGCGAATTTGAAGTCGAGCGATTTTTTTGGAGCGTAAGAGCCAGCCGTCAAAAAACAATTCAGGGTAGGCTGGTAGAAGTCGGTTATGATGAAAATGGATCGTTTATCCCGACTGCCAAGACATGGGGATATTTACTCATGTTGGTTATGGGATGCTCCCTCGCCCTCGGACGTCATATCTCGCACAACCTCTATCAGAGGACCTTTAATCCGGATCTTGCACAACTTTTACAAGAATCAATGGTACGTAGTTCGTCTACCGATCAATCAAACGGAAGTCGGCCTTGGTGGCTCATCGAGTGGGAAGAAGGGAACCAGGTTTTGACATTATTTTAAATGCAATGAGGAAGTGGACGACGGGTACGTGTAGCATTTCTCATTGATATAGCAGATCGAATCGACTCAGTGCTTACATCCATCTATCCTAACAGATTTTATAATGCATCTAGGAGCCAGAAGCCAGACTTGCTAACGGTATTACTTTGTTGAAGATGCCACATTCGAGGTCATGAAAGTGTTATAATGACCATGAACATTGAACATGATCTTAAAAACACATGAGAAAATCGTTAAATTTTTCAATTTATTCAATGCATAACATTTCCATAAATATGCTTCCGAAATAGATCACCCACCAGGCGGTATACGGTCGGCGTGAAGCTCTTTCGGTCAGCGTCGTATCCAACTCACGGCATGCAATCTGCCAAACGTGCGTATCAACTGGAATGACCTCCCTCTCGATCAGTGAAAAGATCGCCACGCAGTCGGCTACTTTCCTGTCAACGTCATTCGATCATTTACCGTCGTCCAGCGCTCGCACAAACTCGTCAGCCTTGATCTATAAGAATCACAATTCCAAGCTGCTGTGCGTTCCATCTTTCCGGTCAGTGTTACTTACATCCAACCGAAAGTAGTGCGAGAGCTCCTTTATGCTTTCACTAGTCGGCAATGCAAAAAAACACGATTAAATCTCCCAAAGTCTCATGATAGCTCCATCCACGTACAGTCCGAAGGATGACGGCACTGAAACTGCACAATGCGACTCGCTCCCGCAAAGCATAAACTCCACGTCCAGCCATGTTGCTAATTCTTGTGGATGTTTTCGCCAGGCCACAACTTGTCCAGATTCGAGAGTTAAAGCGCATGAGCGATTCCGAGCGCTGCACAGAGATGTCCAATAGCCAGAAATGATCTTTTCGTCCCTCACTTTCTGAAATCAATGTAGATCTGGCGGTCAGAAGGCGAGCGGAGCGTCGTATGGATAAGATATAAAAATTAGAACCCGAACAGTAGGGAAATGAGAGTTTCAAAAACTTATATTTTGAATTGTACCAAGTTAAAAAATAGACAATTTTTGGACAGGAGAGCGGATACTGTAGTTTTAAAACTAAAGAAAACACTTCACGGTCTGAAGCGGGTAACGGCAGGACGCTTATGGAATCGTTTACTGCACAAGAAGTTATTGGAGCTAAATTTCAAACTGAGTTTCATCGATTTGTGCCTCTATTACGAAAACCATGTATCAGACATTGTTGTACTGGGTGTACATGATGACGGCCTCAGAAAAAAGTTTGGCAATTGATTTTTTAATAAGATGAACTCTCGAAATCAATAGGCGGTTTCAGACAACCGATTTTTCACTGATATCTCAACAGGAAATTAGCCAAGAAATCGGGCAAGAATTCGACCCCGATAGACCGATTTCTGGGCTGGAATTTCTGAGCGACTGGATTTTCAAAATTCTGTAAATAACATCCAAGCGTTTTCGAGAGGTGAATAGGATCGTGGGAACGAAGATACCAACACGAGGGAGACTATTCCCGTGTTGAAGATGAAGAACTCACGACTGAGAGGAGTCATGAGCAAGAAGATTCCATGGTTGGCAGTGGCCACCATGATGGAGAAGCCTTGCACACGAGTGGTAACGATCACCGTGTCGCCAAACCTGCAATTGATCAGACGAGCGCATCTGATCGCGTGGACGAGTCCGTCGAGACCATCAACGTCTTAACGCAGACAGAGACCGGATCAGCTACCCAGTCTCTGACACTTAATAATCCTCCGAAAGAAGGTTCGGAAGTGATGGCTCTTGCAGCTCAAAGTTGGAAGAAATTTGTGGAGAATTTGCACGATGATCAAATCGAACAGATCTGCGCAACAAATGATGGTGTGGATATTCTTGAGCGAATATCCACATTGCAAGCGGACGACATTGGGAACGAGACCGTTCCCAATGAACAAACGAAAGCCCAGCGCTTTGAAGCGCAGAGTTGGGAGTCGCTTAAAGTGAACTCCCCATACCATGAGGTACTTTGGGAGTACACTGACGTATTTCTAATAGAAGTACCTTATGCGCTCCCTAAAGACACGGATACGGAACTTGACATGAAATTTACCTCGTGCCTATCACGAAGTATTGTGTCTCGCGGAAATGACCATTACCGCGTGACCAGGTCAAGGCGATCGACGAGTTTTTCGAAACTCGTCGTAAGGCGGGACGTGTGCGGGAGTCTACTTCACCGCACACCAGTCCCACCTTTTGTGTTAAGAGATCCAATGGTGGGTGGAGTATCGCTCACGCTTTTAATAAGCTGAACGCAGCCACGGTTCCGGCGCAAACGCCGATACCACGGAAGGATGTCATCGTTGATGGCATGAGCGGGAGCACCGTTTTCAGTGATCTCGACTTGAGGGATGGTTTCTACCAAATCCTTATGCGTGAGAAGGATATCCCTCTCACGGCGGTAAGCACCCCAAGCGGTATGCTTTGGGAATGGCTTGTGATGCCACATGGGCTTTAAATTCCCCTGCGACATTCAGCAGATGCGTTACGCATCTTTTACGCCCGGTGCGTGAATTTGCTCCGAGCTACTTCGACGATGTGTTCATCCACAGCAAGGCTGAACGCAATAAAAGTGATATAGATGTTCATAAAGAACATCTACGTCGAGTGTTAGAGCTTATGCGTAAACATAATCTCTATGCCAATCTGAAGAAATGCGCCCTGATCCGGAGAAGATCAGGGTGATTGTTGAATGGCCTACGCCAAACAATATCAAGGAGCTGCGTAAGTTCCTTGGGTTGGCAACATATTTGCACAACTACTCGTGCAATTATGCTGGTCTCATTTGACCTCTTTATCAATTACTAAAGAAAGATATCGAATGCCACTGGGACAGCCAGTGTCAAGACGCTTTTGATGCAGTCAAGCGAAGCTTGACTGAAGCGCCTGTCTTGGCTATAGCTGATAACGAACGACCGTTTCACGTCGTTTGCGACGCGAGCGATTTTGCAACCGGCTGTACCTTGATCACGATTATCGTGATCGCATAATCTATTTTTAATTGCGTCAGTTGCGCCCAGCCGAGCGCAACTATCAAGTGATGACAAGGAACTCCTTGCCATGAAGTATGCACTGGGAAAGTTTCGGATCTACCTCTTGGGAGATAGACCGTTTGTGGTTTACACGGACCATGCGTCGTTACGCACGACCGTGAATTCACCACACATTTCTCAAAGAATGGCACGATGGCTGTCATTCTTTGCTGAATACAACTTTAAGCCTGAGTATAAACCCGGAATGTTGAACGTGATAGCGGATGCGCTATCACGTCGGCCTGATTACGAGACGAAACCGTCCGTAACCGAAAGCACCAGAGCAAACGCAATTCGTTGCACTGCTTTGTCGTCGTCCCTTGTACGACAGGTACACTGTAACTAGCTAGCCGTTACAGGCTTACACTGTGAAAATTGCTAGTGAGGAAGCGTGCAATTGGTTAGGAACAAATGTAATTTGTTCCCCAATAGTTTAATTAGTATTAAACTTAAGGTGGACTATTTTATTAATTAAATAGTCCCTCGGATATATATATATGTATATGAATATATATCAAAGACACGTGGCTGCAAGACATTAAGTTTAAGAGTGAATATATTATGAGTGGTTTAGAGCTAACTACTATAATTAGATCTAGACTAATCATATAAACATGTAATATAAAGCTGATCTAATAATACTCCTATTATTAAATCTCTTCTTAGATTCGATATTTGGATCTGAATCTGTTTCTCGGGGTGGATTATAAATCTTTATAATCCAATATTTACATTTTAGACAGTAAGTCTGAAATTGAACTGTGATATTTAAATATCACTAATGTAATGGTTCATCATTACATACGCCAGGCGTACAAAACAGATGAAGAGACACGTCTGTTAGTTGATTACTTAAGTAATCAATCGGATCAGAAGCGCGATGAACTGCCAGAGTTCCTTCGCCCTTGCGTGCATCGATACCGATTGCACGATGGTCTGCTGCTTTACTGCACATACCAACAAGATGTTAGTCGCATCGTCGTTCCTAACGAAGATGATTTCAAACACCAGATACTGTTTGAGTATCATGATGCACCGATATCGGGGCATCAAGGTCGAGAGAAGACATACGCTTCTCTCGCACGCGATTTCGATTGGCGAACCCAGTACAAATGGGTACGCAAGTACGTACGCGCTTGCAAGATTTGCCAGTGCGTAAAGTCTGCGCATTCTTTGCCGGCTCCCATCCAATCTCTGCCGGTTTTCGACAGAGTGTTGGAAGTCCATTTCAACGGACGTTATCTTCGGCCTTCCATCCGACAATAGTCGGAAGACTGGAATCGTGGTCTTTGTAGACCGATTCAGATGGTTCATCTTATTGCAGTGTCAGCGAATGTCACTGCCGCGCAAAGATCGCGGATATTCCTTGACACGGTATTCCGTTTGCACGGAATGCCGGAGAACGTAGTCTCGGATCGAGATCGGAGATTTACAGGACGTTTCTGTCAAGAAACGTTCTCTTTACTGGGAACGCAGTTAAAGATGTCAACTGCGGATCATCCGGAAACGGATTGACAGATAGAACGTGTTAACCGCGTTCTCGGAGACAAGCTGCGTTCGTACGCGCATGCCTTCGAACAGTGGAGTGACTTCTTGCCACTTACTGAGTTTGCTATATGCAGCTCGGTGCATGTTTCTACAAAGCATACACCGTTTTACGTGAATGCCTTGAGGTATCCACGTACCCCAGCTTTGACTCGCTCAAATTTTGAGCGAGTCGATCCGCAAGTTTCAACCGCAAGTTTCAACCGCAACTTGCGAGGAACTTGACGAGCTTTCTACTGTAACCATAGTAGTAGCACAGGTAGCTTCAGTTAACACGAAGCTGTATACGAAGAATATGTGTCTGTAGCATCGGCTGCAGACAACGAAAACGGTCTACCTACTGCTAATAAAGCAGTAGAGAGTTCGTATTACAGCGTCAAGCTGTAATACGCTACGTGAACGATGCACTTGCCTCTGCTTTTGACAAGCAGAAGCAAAAGGCAGACAAAATTAAAAAAAATGAAAAGAAAATACAATTCCTTTTGGAAAGGCAAAGCAGTTTTATTAACAACAACTAATTTGCCTACACATGCAATAAGCAACTTTCCTACACGGAAGTTTCTCCTTAACTTCATTGGGGGCACAGTGACACCTAACGCCTGCGCATACTTATCCAACGTCAGGAATTGTGTGTGAATGCGCACAGGGGTCGAAGACAAGCCTTATCTTTCGTCTCCGTCTTATGACGGGACGCATCCCCACGGCGTATGCCGTGCTTTAAGTCTCCCGAAAGAGACTTGTAATCGGTTTCCAATTGTTTGTGGGAAGTCCGGAGACTCTGAATCTCCGACTTTTGTCAATCAAGTTCGACCAGCAGAAGGTCATTCTTCTGCTAAAGGGCAACGTGAGCGCCCAAAATGGCGTGAATTTAATCACGAAGGGAACGATTCGCCATCATGGAGTACGACATGTCGATAACCCAGAGAGACCCTTCTAGAGCTTGCGGAGATGGGAACCATGCTCCGCAACGACGACGGCGAAGGAACAATCAACCCCCGCCGCCCCCCTGATTGATAATCAGGGGAATAAGCGTTATATCCTCGATCGCTTGGTTACGAAGCGCTCGGTTCCCTATAAGAAGGGGCAGCGTACCGAGTTCTTGGTTAGCTGGTTGGGATATTCCCGATCGAGGTTCTGAGGGCTGACGCCCCTGACCTCCTGATGGGGTTTGAGAAGAATCCCTCTCCTCAAACTCACAACTCGAGAAAGCATCAACACTAGGTGTTGATGCATTAAGGGCATCAATGAGGCCCTTAATCTCGGAGGGTACAGAGAAACCACTGTATCCCCGCAATTCCTCCTCGGTCCGACGAGGAGCGCCCCTTGGACAACAAGGGTAGCCGAGATGAGAAGGGACACCACAGTAAATCCTTGTTTGATGCAGGAGTATTGGATGTACTCAATTTTACTTTTACGCGAGTGCTTTAGAAAGCGCTCGTGCATTACGTGAATTCGCTTCACGTAATCATCGGGACAAAGGCATTCCAGCTTGGAGTCAGGGCTCCCTTGTCGTTCCTGTTCTTCCGCGACCCTTTTCGGCTCATGTGATAACGAACCTGGAAGAAAAGGTCGATAAAGTACAGACGTCTACCGTCTGTACTTCGATCGAATCGACGTTCCCGGGTGTCTTCGCAGTCATACAGAGCGTTGATATCGAACAACGTATATTGGCAGTCACGTTTGTGGTGACGGCCACTGTCTGGCATCGTAGACTACGCTGGGGTCCAAAACCTCACTTTGTACGGAACACGATGTTTCGTACAATAAGACGATCCAGAACCAGCGTAAGCCACTTCTGTGCGATGTTTCTTGGCAGACGGAGCGTCGCCTGCTCTAACATCTCGAGTCGCGTCAACATTACCGCGACCCGGCGAACGACTCGGACCAGGGGGACTAGCGATCTGGTTCCTCTTCTATCGTTTATAAGAGTCGTCGCTGTCATAATCGACAGCGACCGACTCCGCTCCAGCATCGCTCTCAGGCGATGAATTTCCAGCGAGTTTACACTCGCCAGTCGTCTTGTGGAGGACAGCGACTTCCTCGTCCTCGTCGGAACTGTCTCCGAACATCGAAGATGCCTTCTCCGCCACCCGCCATTCGGCAGGTGTCAGCGAGCGGGAGGTTGCCTCAGCAACATCTTCACACTCCCGTTTGGATGATGTCTTAGCATCATCTACGACCAGAGACGACGAGTATCATGGTCTACCTTCGTCTGACGCTGCCTTAGCGGCGTCACTGCTTGAGTTCGATACCTCAGCATGTGGTGCTGAGGCGGAGGCTTCGTTCGCGGAATCAGCAGGACTCTTAAGAGCGCCGCCGCGTGTCTCGACCATGATGTCTGCTTCTCCGTCGTAATGTTTGGAACATGTAACATTTGATTGTGTGACCAACAAGTGCCACCCATTGATTGGCCAATATTAAAATTTATTATTGGCCAATTCACCTTAAGTGGTGGTGGTGTAATGGGTACTATTACATAAGTGACATTTAAGTTGAAATATCACAGCTCAATTAAAGACTTACTATCTGAAATGTGAATATAAGTTATTATAATCCACAAGAAAATCCGATTCGGATGGAAATACCAAATCCAAGAGGGGATCAAATAGTAAGAGTACTATTAGATCAGTTTCATACTACAGGTTTGTATGATTAGTTTAGGATTGATTATAGAAATTAGCTCTAAACCACTCATAACACATTCACTTTTAAACTTACCGTCTTGCAGCCACGTGTTTTAATTGTATATTAACATATATATCCGAGGGACTATTTAATTAATTAAATAGTCCGAACCTAAGTTTAATCCTACTTAAACTATTGAGGAACAAATTACGTTTGGTCCAAACCATTTGCACGCTTCCTCACTCGCAATTTTCACAGTGTAAGCCTGTAACAGCTAGCCCGTTACAGTAGCGAAGCAAATGAGAGCAACTGTCTGAGGCTGGTTGATTTTCCCGGTTCTCACAGTCTCCAGAACTAGCGTGAATACTATTGTTAACAGCACCAGCACTACCATCGACCGTGAGAGGGACTAAAAGCTGGTTGGCGCGTCGGCTCGAGGAAGGTGGTGAATAAGTGAGGAGGCTGTTGTCGAAGTCGAGGAAAATGGAAAGTGTGATTATTAGTTGGTATGGTAGGTTTTACTAGCCTACGTATTTTAAATAAGCTCTTTACATCCCTGATGTCTACACTACATTTTTTAACATATGTTTTATCTCTACCGGATAGAATGCAACATTTGTCTTTGTCCCAACGTTTTGTTGTTGAAGCAACTTTAACGGTTGTTATTACACATCCGTTAAAGACCTCCATTCTTCAAGTTCCAGTATTCGGCGATTAATCCTAGAATTTGGTTGAGATTGTTGAGGGCTGCCATGTTGCCTGACGTTTTGTCTCACCGATCCAGTGGATCTTGTACGCTGTTTTTTCACGGCGACAACGGTGGTTAATAACAGCTTGCACAAGTTGACCTTCAGTCTTTCCATCGGCGAGCAATTCTTTACTGGACTGCTGGGCACGCTTATCATCTCTTTGATAAGGCTTAATCAGTGATGTCTGGAACACCGGATGGATATGCAGGTCCTTCGACATTGCGATCTCGTACGAGTCTTTTTGTGCCTTTTTCATAGTAGGGTACGGACCTACGAATCTTGGTGCCAACTTACTGGTCTTTGTAAAGCCTCTGTGTCAAATGTCGAGGGGTTCTCCATCAAGTAGAAAAAGTTGGTCATTCTCAAACTCTTGTTGTTTACGGTTCTTGTCGTAGTACGTCTTCATGCGCATTTGTGCTTCACTCGTAGCATCTTCTGCCTTTTTGAGGAACACATTTGCTGCAGCACAAAATTTTGCGCGACTTTGTTCAACGTTTTGAACTCAGGATCGGCAGCAACATCATCTGGCATGTATGGAACATAGCCAATATCTGCTTCAAGTGGAGACATTCCAATTGGAGAATGCGCGCTGCGATTATACCCAAACTCTGATCAGTGCAAATGGTCGATCCAGTCATTCTGCGCAGGATAAACAACACCTCAAAAGTAATCTTCGATAAACCTCATCGTTCTCTCTGTCTGACCATCTGTCGGTGGTTTAAATGCGGGTGAGAGATTAGGTTGAGTCTTCAAGATCGTCATCACGGACGACCATAACTTGGACGTGAATTTGGAATCACGATCGGAGACAGTCGACTTAGGTAAACCATGATCTTTCATGTAATTCTTCATGAAAAGAACAACAGTATCTTCTGCAGACGCTGTTGTCTTGGTCACGATGAACTTGGCGCGTTTTGTTAGACGCTCAACGATAACCATGATCGCATCTTGACCATCACTGGTGATCGGCAGGGACACCAGAAAGTCCATTGTAATATCAACCCATCTTCCACTTGAAATATTAAGTGGGTTGAGCAGGCCGGGTGGCCAAACTTGCCTGTCCTTGTTGCGCTGCCACATTTCGCAAGTGTTAACGTAGCGCTGGATGTACTTGGTTTTTTCGTGGCCAGTAGTACTTTTTGTGGATAGCGAGATAGGTATTGTAGTATCCAGGGTGTCCAGCGGTCAGAACATCGTGGTTTTAATAGATCACACGATTCTTAAGATCTTCATCATCGGGGTCACTAAGCGTGGCTCTTCATCTTCTTGGGTTTTATAAAAGAGAAGTCCATCGACGAGAGGTGCTTCGATACTTTAACTCCATCTTCAATCCTTCGTTCTATGTCCTGGACTCTCTTGTCCAAGCTGTACAGCCTTTTATTGTTGCTTCAATGGCAACAGGTGAATCTTCGATGATGGCAACTACTTCACGATTAGCAGCCGCACTTAGAAGATTTTCTAAGCTTACTTGATCAGCTTGTGCTTATAATATGGGTTGCGCGACAGCGTGTCGGCGACGCCATTTGTGTTACAAGGAATCCACTTAAATTGTGGTTCAAATTCAGCAAGTTCGTTGAACCATCGTGCAACACGTCGTTTTGTCGTCTTTTGAGTTAGGTTTGTCTCAATACTTCTATGGTCGGTCTCAACCACAAACGGACGATCAAGCAAATACACACATTATACCTTTAAGGCATGCATGATTGCAAAAAGCTCTTGTTCCCGAACAGGGTAATTAATCTCCGCGGATTTCATCTTTCGTCCAGTGTTTGCAATGGGGTGCTCCATTCCTCCTTCCTTTTGACAATACTCCCCCAATGGCAAAATTTGACGCATCCATGCGAATACCAAATGACTGGGTGAAGTCAGGAAACTTCAAAGCAGGTGGTGTTGCCAGGAAAAGCTTCAATTCTTCAAAACATTGCAATTGATGCGGAGACGATATGGCTTTGTCACTGGACGTTTTGCCATTGAGTGAGGAGTAAATCGCAAAACCAGCACTAGTCAAAGCATCAATTTGGAAACCAGCACCTGTCGCAAAACAAGCACCTCATAGTTTTAAAGAAAAGCCCACTCTAAGCCCTAATGCCCCTGAACCATAAAGAAGGTACAACGTACCGTAGTGAATCTATTAGTATGTGACGTTCGCACAAAAAACAGCTTCGCACTCCACAAGAAACTATCCGAAAGCGTAGCCTTCCAATTCTCCAAATCTCTGGTCCATAAATAAGACAAAACGTACTGGTATTGAAGATTAAATATTACTTGAGGGTTGAATTCCAGCGTAAGGGAGCAAGCGATTGCTATTTAGTAGTAAAGTAGTGCAAGTTAGGACATGAGTCGCAGAACAAAAAATGCTACTGCACTAAAAGTTCACCGTATTTGACTTGATTTAATGTTTTGGACCAGCTTGGAGTTTGTCGAGGAACGTGGTTACACGGTACCCGCACAGTCGTGCCACGACACAAGTTGAGCCCCTGGGAAGTTTGTCACATTGTGTGCACATGGGAGTGCAAATTCTAATATTTTGAAGACAGTCTCCATCAGGAATTTTTGAAACGGTAAAAGCTGTCAAGGAAGCACACAAGATTTTCCATTTGTCGATCTACGAGGTCAAACACTATCGTGTCTCGAATCGCTTGGCAATCCGCGACACGACGATCATCTTAGTTTTCATATTGTGTATCATTAAATAATTTCGTTAATAACGTAATATAAAGGCAAGATTTGCGTCTAGACTAGACCATGATCAGGTCGTCACTACAGGTCATACTTCAAATTTGATGCCCTGCTTTACTACTTTATTAAAAAATAGCAGAGTGCTTGGCCCCTTGCGCTCAAATTTAACCCTAAAATAATATCTAATCTTCTATAACCATTACGTTCTGCCTTACTTATGGACCGGAGCTTTCGCGATGGCATCCCAGAGGAGTGGATGGTTGTTCAAGGACTACCGAAAGGAACAATTTTAGCGCAAACACTATTTTTTGGCGGCAAATTATGACGTCCAAGGATCGTTTAAGGTTAATGCTTACAATTCGTGTGCGCGTGGTGGGATGTTTTGTGAAAAAAATACATGGAAAATCGGTGATAAAGAAAGCTTTTCAGAGTACGACAAGCTAACAAGAAAGTGTTTCTACCTCGGCAACGGCAAGGGGAATGGAGAGTGGAAAACTATGGGAAATGCTCGCGAAAGTGAAATCAATAAGTTACAACCAGTTCGCATATTTATTTTTTAACCAGGGAAATAGCTAAGCGTTATGTGGGAGTAGCAGTTCCTTATCACAAACACGTACATGGTTTAACTAATATGCATGAAAACGAACGAGTAGACGAACCAGTCTGGAACAGGCAAATTCCTGGTACTGGAACAGGAATGGGATTTCAGCCAGAATATGTAATATTGGTACGCAATGTGACGCGAAATATTGACATTATTAAACTTCGTGATTTCTTCCAGTCAATCATCCAAGTTGAGCTTCGTTTCGAGGAATTAAACCAAGGAGGTTAACTGGCAGCAACGTCGCTCGATTGGGAGTTAGTCATCGATGCGAGCGGATGTTCTCAGAAGTTAGCGGGAATTTCGAGAATATTGTGATGCGGGAGTATTTTTACTCTGGGGCATCCGGATACGAGAGGAAGAATCCACTTCTTGCGATGTAAAGAAGCAGGACATCAGATGAGGGGATATCCGGTGACTATGGAACAGCTACAACAACAGCAATGCATAATGGTCACCGTAGAGGAGGTCGGGCTTATCGAGTCGCCAGAACCGATATTTGAAAGCATGGATGCCCAGAGGAAGGAAGTCCGAGAATACTGCGTAATCCAAGATAAGCAAGGAGCTACGGCAGCAGGAGGAAAAGGCGAAACGGCAGGCATCAGCGCCATCCCGTGACGCGGAGGAACAAAACGTAAAGGTACATATGAGTGGCGGGGGTACACCCCCAAAACGGGAACCAGATGGACGCGCGATCGGACAGCAAGGAGAGGCGAAAGCAGGACAAAATAACTGGATCACAGTAAATCGGAAAATGAAGGGACAAGGTAACAGTGAAGGAGGGAAGTCATCGGCTGCCACTGGACATAACCCGGATAAAGAGGTTAACGGGTCACCGAAGGGGGAAATAGTCAAAACCAAACCCATGAAATTAAATCCGAGTGGGAGCAATGCGGAACCACAACCCGAACCAATCACAGATTCGGGTTCAAAACCCGAACCAGATAAGGAAGGATACGAAAGATTCAAAACCCGGGCCAGATAAGGATACGAAGGGACGCAGTAAGAAAGCCAGTCAGGCACGTCACAAATCAACAGCAGATTTGTTAGTAATTGAAGCCCAGGTAAAAGACACTTTAACGGCGTTAGAAAATGAAATTACTACGCATGAAGGAAACTTTGGTATTTCGCGAGTGCTGTAGAAGAGAAGGCTTCAAAAAAGGAGTATTCGTTACGAGAAGCTTTAGTGGCAATGGGGCTACAGCAAGTCAAAACGCCGCTAACAGGGATCTGTCAGGCGTATGGTATCGTCCAACCTCTTTTCAATTCGTCGTTTGAGTCGATCTCCAGGATTTTAAAAGTGGCAAAAGCACGGTTGAAACAAGGCTGCGTAGCTAGGGGGATGTTGGACCTCAACCTGAAGTTTACCGCAGGCACTCGAAAGCAAACTCTACGAAGTTTAGGGGGGAGTTATGATAAGATTTCTGCGAAGCAGTCAGAAATTGAGTTCAAGAAATATTTAGTGGACTATGGAACCACTCCATCGGCGTTGGATGAAACGGTAAGTTGCAAGATGTGGGGGAGTAATGACGCTTTAAGCTGTAAAGGGACAACGTTACAACGGCACGTTTACGTAATCAGTGAAGATGCTACAAATGGAAAAATGGGTGCCATCCACTATGCACCGGAGACTAGGATGGCACAAAAAAAGTTCGTGACGTGTGCAGAATATCCACTTCACACCATGCATTGCATACAGGAGATTAACAAACTAAAGAAGGAGGCTATCGAGTCTGGCGAAAAATTACCAATCGGGTTACATTTCAGAGCAGTCCATTATCAGACATATATCCACGGTTGGGGGAATCAGGAGAACACCAACGGAGAAGGGAACGGAATGGCAGATATAGAGATGACTGATACCGTCGAGGAGCAAGGGGACGGAGTGGGACAAGCAGGAGTATTGGTAACGCAACTACCGAAATTCCATCCAACTATGGCGGAAATCGACGCCATTCTGAAGAAGTATGGTGACCAACACTCTCAGAATGTCGAGGCAATGGACCAGGATTCCGGACCCACAAATCAGCTCGTACGAGCGTCAGAAGCCACGAAGTCAAGTGTTTCAGCACACGCGCCACAGTTCGTCCATAATCAAATCAAACACCTGCTAAATTCTTGGCAAACAGGTAACGAAACATTATTGCATTTTTTTATAGATACTGTGCCGTACTTGTCACCGAAGAACCAGGAAGAGCTATTGACGGTGAACTTACGAGATCCAAGAATCAGTCGATATTTTGCGAAGACTTACGATGTAGCGGAGAAGGTGTTACTCAACTGGCATCAGTACACAAAGGGACCATATCTGTTAGAGGTCGAGAGCACAAGAGTACATCTCAACAGGGAGACGCGGGCGTTTCAGACCGCATCATCAAACGAGACATCACCGTCCCGGTCACAACCTCAGGTGAAGATAACAGACGACGATACGACCGGGTCAGGGGATCAACAGGCGATTATGGATGCGGAGAAAGGAAGATCGCACAAAAAACGGGCACTCGCAGAAGCGTATGACCAAGGCCGATCGAAGAACCCGAAAATCATCAAACCAGTCCAGCGGGAACTATTGAGAAGCAAAACGCTGTTGGCATAGGTCAAGAATCAAGTACAGTAACGTTACCATATTAGGCGAGGGTCTGGAACTCGATGGCGTCAGTCTGGAACCACAACACTAGTATTTGTTTCCCCCAGGTTGGAGCAGAGGGACGTGTCTGGTTGAAGGCGGCAGAAAAGGAACGGGTGGCAATACGTCAGTTACTAGTTTGTTATAGTCACCGATCGTATTCTTGAGTGTCTGAGTACGAAAGTAGTGCAAGAACTGACACGAGATTGGCGACGTGAATGTTGGGAGTTTTTAGTTACAACCAGTCAAGACGGTAGACATGGGAAGGAGTTGACAACATTGCTAGCGGACTGGAGCAAGAGAGTATTAGCAGTCAAAGATGAGGCACAAAAAGCGGTCATCAGGGCAAGCAGACTAGAATGGAAAGTCCTCCACGATCATAAGTATGGCAACGACCCGATGTGGAAGTTGGGAGCGCCAAGTAGAAGAAAGGCATTTGCAAACGCGGCGATTTGTGCAAACAAACACAATGCGCATTTGGCAGCTATTCTGGGAGAAGAAGATATGCCACGAGAGCCCATTACTACTAGACTTTATAGATATTTGAAAGCGCAACAGCTTATCCCAGAGATGTGCCGATTGGCGCGCCGACTGGAGAAAGATGACGTTGTAACGTGGTAGCACCTTTCAACTTATTTCAGTAAGGCATTAACTGATGTGTGTTCGTCTGTAGGTACGACCGACCATAGAACTGGCACTAAAGGTTCAGCAGGAGGAATATCTGCGGACGACCCGCTACTACTCTACTAAGGGCACTTCAACGGGAGTAAAATTTCAGATAGAAGTCCAACGGCTCTTACAAACAATGGACACATACAGCCAACAGAAAGTCACGAAACTAGGGGACACGTCTAGGCACCAAGTGATCCACAACCAACCTGTACCGGAGCATCTTGTCACACAAAGCAAGAGGATTAAGGCATTTTACTTACCCAGACCAAGGGAAGCAGGCGAGACCGTGGAAACACCATCTATGGACGGCGTGTATCATCGCGATGGACCTGGCTCATTGGACGATTATTATTATTTACGCACCACATGATACTAACGTAAATCGTGTCAGGTTCTTTACAGGTATTGCAGGCTGGGAGATTCAGAAGCGGCCGAATGCCATGTTGGCAGGTGATTTCAACTGTGTTGAAGTGTCGCAATTACGATTTACCAAGACAGAATGTGGGGAATTATCACATTTAGTGGAGAAATTTCGATGGTACGACGCGGCGCTCGCTCAAAAATCAGCGCGGCATGCGGACGAATTAACCGGGCGTACCAACTATACCTTTTGGCGGGGGAGACGGCCAGTCGCCCTATAGAATTTATATTCCAGAATCCTTCTATACCGGGGCCACCGGCATGAGGCTAGTACGCCGAAAGTTCCTTCGGATCATTGGCAAATACTACTATGGTTACGGGACGACCTCAAGCGCCAAAACGACGTCAATTTAGGTTACAGTACCAGTGAGAGGGGTAAACAAGTTATAGGTCATTGAAGAAGTTAGGGCTGAAGTGAAAATTTGTCAGTTTTGGAAAGACAGTGCGGTCGCCAAGTGGGATATCATCCTTGGAAAATGGGCAGCAGCAATCACTAAAATTAGAAAGCAAGTAGCTCAAAGACGACGGAGGAAGGCGGCACAATTAGCACTATCTCTGTAAGGAATGGCAACGACCCGAGATCACATTTTAATTATTGCTGTTAACGACGCGATACAACAGAACAAGGCTCGGATGGGACGAAGACTTCAAAGATCGATGGAATCTATGAGTTGGTTATTTCAACGCACCGCAATATGGGAGAGAGATCAACGTGTAACGACGATAACAATATCGGACCGAAGTTTTGTTCAACGACTGCATTTGAGTATTTCCGACAAATTCGTGTGGGTTTGGAGTAAAGTGTTGGGTTGCAACCATAGAACGGTGCTCATCGCGAGCTTGGATAATGAACTAGCCAGATTTGTTCACTTTGATACTGACGGACAAGTGACGAGCAGGGAAAATAGCTTGCTAATGGCGCCGAAGATGGTTATATAACGATAGTATTACGAAGTTTTGAGAGACGGAATGCCGGGGGACTGGATGGACTGAATAACGATTTTTTCAAAGTTTTTGCAGATAACATGGTTCCAGACTTATGCGCCATGTACAACGCAATTTTACAAGGTGAAGGACCCCATGACTCGTTTCTCGAAACAGTCATTATCCCACTACGCAAGAAAGGGGATTCGGCCGATGCTATGGATTATCGATCTATCTCGCTTTTACAGACGAGTTACAAGATTTTGCCAAAATTATCGCTACCAGACTGCAGGGTTTTTGGGGCGTCTCTTCGGTGATTCACAACAAGGGTCTGCACATGGACGACGTATGGACAGGGCAGTGGTGTTGATGATGGACATCCTACAGCAATTTCAGGAGAAAAATTCCAAGGATATGGAAAACAGTGGAGGTGTATTATTACTAAACTTCGCGAAAGCCTACGACACTATTGACCAAAATTATTTAATGTTGGTATTGGCCAAATTCGGATTCTCAGATCGATTTATTTCTTTGATGCAACGGATTCATATGGGCCCTACTGTGAGATTTCTGGTCAATTGGGAATTATCGAGGTGGTGTCAGGGATCAGACAAGGGTGTCCGTTGGCGTCTCTGCTGTTCATAATTGTGGTGGAACTCTTGGGCATGGCGATCACGAATGACTGTGATATCAAGGGTTTTTTCATACAGGGTAATTCAGCGGATTGGGTGCACAAATTTTCGGTTTTTGTGGACGACTCCACTATTTTCTTCAAAAAGGGTACAATAGTCGGACGATCTTTGCAAGTGGTCCATGCCTTTAGCGAGTTGTCTGGCCTGAGAGTGCAACCAGCAAAGAGTAAAATCATTTTCGTGGAAACTGCCCAACAGACTGACCTATGGTACGACATAACGGTTCTGACACGGTGAGATACCTGGGGTATCAGATCGGGCATGTGTCGCTTAACACAATAATTTGGGCGGGGCATATCCGAGCAATTAAACGACGGCTTCTCACGGCAACAAAGTGAGGGACATCAGTGGACGAACGGGTTACACTATTAAACTCGATAGCAGTGCCAGCTATCTTATTCACAGCTAAGGTGCTTGTGCCGACGGAAGAAACTTTACGCGACGTTATAAGCCTACAGAAACGGTTTGTATGGAGAAAATCTTCAACGGACGTGGACAGACACAAGATGTCTCCCTTACTGTTATTCACGCAGAAGAAGGCAAGAGGACTCGGACTGATCTCCCTACCAGCACCTATCCATACTTTGACGGTGAAGGAGGCCGCACTGTGGCTCTTAGAACCGCCGATCCGTTATAACACAGCATGGAGAAATTGGAGTCATCTTTTTAACCGGAATGAAAGTAACTTATGTATTTCTCCATGTAAGCCAGAACACACAGGCCAACAAATGAAGCGGGACAAGGTCGGGCCAAGGGTCGGAGCGGCTATATCACATTCTCTTAGTCCATCGGTTGAGGAACGGCAAATATTGCAAAGGTACGGTAATACACACCTCGTAACTCTGAAAGCAGTCTGCAAGTCGCAACGGATCCAAGCAGCGGTGGGAGTGAGCACAGGGGATGGGATGACAGTAACAGTGGATTTATCGACTGTTCCTTGGCATGAGCTCGGGCCACAACATCTCCAACAGTTCTGGGGTAAGTATGACTGGTTTGACAACCCAAGGATTGCAGAGGAATCAGTACCAACGTTATCGCCATTGAAGTACGATCGATGTCAGAGGATGAAACTTCAAGATTTACAAATCAAGCGGATAACAAAGGATGGCTTTTCTTGGAAGGCGGCATTTAACGAGGACAAGGGTCATACGAAGGCGAAAGTAGGACGATGGTTATTAGCAATAGTGCTCAGTGCACCACGGGTTGAGATAGGAGGATTGCTCGGAACACCAAGGCCGCTAAAAAAACTGATGTGGACACCAAGGGAATGGTTGGACACACAATGGAGCTATCTGTCACAGGGGAAGATTGCTGGAGTGCAGGCAACCATAGGACAGAAGTTCGTGTTAAAACAACACCAAGATGGCATCTACTGGGGCAGCATTAAATTGGAGCATCCAGGGCAGGCCAGTACTGGTGCAGAAAACACAGATTCGTTGAAGAGGGTGGTTCTTGAGATGCATCCGAGTATCCATGGAATCCCGTGGGAGGTGGTGGAGGGTGTTAAATTACGCTCAATCAAGTTGTGGTTACGGAGGTCTTTCCAAAGGCTGTACTATGGTTTACTCGTACGGTCATTAAAGCAGATTGAAGATCGGTGGCAAAGGAAACGATTAGATGACACCTGGAATGGACCAATCCAGGCTCAATCTCCAAGCGACATTTGGAAGCATGATCATCTATTGTCAGATTATCAGTGGTGGTGTCTCTATCGGTTGGCTACGTTCCAGTTAAACATTTATTTTGATGGATATTCGTCAAAGGAGGATGCACAATGGATCGGCATTGTAAAGCACCTGGGAAAAAGGTCACACATATTGTGTGGGGGTGTACGCGTGCCCAGAAGTTATGGAATCAGGATTTAAGTTCATTTCGTCTGGACCTGAAAGTCTGAAGACCGCAACTCCCGCTTGATTACCTTAAAGGATTCAGGTATCCTCTCCAATATTTCTGATGTATCCTCCCCAAGCGTACGAAATTCCTCTCCTCCACATCAAAAAAATCTAAGTTTATGGAACGGTGGGTGGGTTGACAGCAGAGAGACTCTTCACTTCAAAGACATTTTGAGACCAGGATAGCGCCGCACTTATCGTCGATTATTATGGAGAGATTACACACTCGTTGTGGTGAACAAGCACGGGCTTGCAGCCGCGAGATAAAACGACTCTGGTGAGCATTATGGTCAATAGGGCCTACATGGCTGTGGCAACTACGAAATGATGAAGGTTTCAAAGGAATACATCGAACTGCTCACGAACACTTGGCCTTTTGTGGACGAAAATGATCGCACAAATTCAAGCAGTAATTGAGTTGAGAAATCCAGACCAACAACTCGGATACGAGGAATCAGGCTCCAGGTTTGCCAGGAATGTTTGCATGGTGAGATGAACGACCGACCAGTTGATCGACGACAGCCGATACCTCCTAGTTTATAGGACGAAGAACGATCAGAGCGCGGGCCCCAGCACTCATTGCGTAACTTTATTGTAGCTAATAGTTAATTAAACTAAATAGACTACGCTTAACCAACACAAATAAATGTCCAAAAACTTGACCAAAACAAATCCAATAGGGGTTGCCAGAGTTGATTTTTCCTTGCGACGAATATCAAATCGGAAATGGCACTCAAGCTGTCATTTCCCGCCCAACGGGGAAATCATCACGGAAAATAATCTCCAGTGGTGTTTTTCAACTTGTAATTTCTTGCAAAAATGACATCGGATGTTATTCGGTGAAAACTTAACTCTGAAACCCCCTAATGTAAAGACTATTATTTGGGAATCAAGACCAGCAACCCATGTAGCCATGTTGCCATTGTTATCAGAAAAGAGGCACATGAAATCGACCACGAGAGGGTATGTACGGGTTTTGTACCATCTGCAGCTGCTGATTTTGCAATAACATTTGTCATTACGAAGATGAGAATGAAAAAGCTTGTCATTCCGAAGATAAAAATGATTCATTTCAAAGATACAAATGAAAAAGCCTACTTCGAAGTAATTCTTTATACTTACTCTGTATGAATATGTATGCATTTTTAACAATGGCTCGTTTTGGAGCACGTTGATTGGTCTATTCTTGGGCGTTTTGACGGGGAACATCGAAAGCCAAAATACCTTGCAAGGTGGTGAGTGAGTGCCTGTCTCACCGCATTTGAACAGTAGTATAGATGGCTCGCTCCAACTTTCTGTATTAAAGTTTCTACAGTACTGTTTTTGGGGCTCTGTCAATGGATACATGGGTACGACTTGATCGTGGGTGCGGGTACAGAACTGGTTTTTTGCTTCCCTAGTATTTAGGTACATCGGAATTTTTTTAAGTTAAGCTCATTGTTGATTTTACACCTTTTCCAGTCCTAGTTCGGCAAAGAACAAATTAAGAACGGCAAGAACAAAAGCAAATTCGGCAAGAACAAAAGCAAATTCGGCAAACCGCCCATTTTTTATATTTGACGCTAGAATTATTAGAAGAGGTTTTATAAAAATTTACACACGCCAACTTTATCCTGCTTCGCGCCATTTTTGACTGTAGCGGTTTGTGGTGCGCTCAAGGAGTAACTCGTGTGCCATTCATTTTCCCGCCATAACTTTCAGCTACTGATGCAATGGTTAATTCTCATTTCTTTTTTTGCAGTCGCTACTGACGTAGCCTGTCGTGCGTTTTATCGTCACACGTGCGCTCCCACGCCAAGGTTATTCACTTCAAGACATGTCTGTGGGTACTTAAATGTGCAATTCCTTATGTGCCTTGGTTAACGTATTTTTCATATTTCACTTTAACTGCTAATTTTTCTTTAGTCTTTTGCCTGCGTTTGCCTTCGTCTTCTGACTCGGGGGCCTGAACTACTTTGTGCGTCCATGGTGGATTCTCTACTAGCGCTACGGGGACCTGAACTACTTTGTGCGTCCATGGTGGATTCTCTACTAGCGCGGTGAGCAAAGTATCGTGCTTGTCCAATAGACGCGACACCACACTGAGAGGGAGAACATGTAGTTTCTCAGCCACATAACGGAGGATGGTGACAGTCTGCACTGCAACTCGATATTCAATCTCCGTGCGTTGGCGCCTAAGCTCCTCCCGAGGACATTGAGCTTGCATCATCTGCAAGATCTCCGATCCCGACTTGTGAAAGCTTGTCGCTTCAACGATACGATCGCGTTGGAGACCAACGATCCATGAAAGCTTTCTCATGCAATACTCAACAAGCTCAAGCAACAGATCATCTGCCAGATTTTCAACCATGTGCTCGTGGTAGAAGGCGACCTCAGGAAAGTTGGTCACAGTCGCTCCGTGATACATGACAAAGTATAGCCGCATAGACGCCGCATCAGTGTCTTGACAACAGGGGCAGTACGTTGGTTTTACAGACTTCTAACGAGAAAGGGTTGCTGATAAGCGTTGAAATTTTGTTGAAAGTCACCAAACTTCAACCACGAAATTATCTTGTTTGCGTTGAGCTGACTGATGCGCTTGCAGGTTTAGTTTCTCCATCGCATGGTGATGCTCAAGCCATTGAGTGGAACGCCCAATGTTTGGCGTGGTGATACGCTGCACTATCTGCACTTTCGAATTGAACTGTAATTGGTCGGGCCGTACCACGCAATAGTGCCAGTTTTTCACAATCGTTTGGTGTATTGAGTCTGATACAAATTAACAATTCTATGATGAGCAATTTTATAATATGTTGCAGTTACTTATTTTTAGAAGAAATGACGAAATTGAATTTGTTCTTGCCGAATTTGCTTTTGTTCTTGCCGTTCTTTATTTGTTCTTGCCGAAATAAGACTGGAAATGGTGTACTCTCAACTCAAACGATCGTCTACCATGGGACTAAAATTGAAATCACTGGTCGCTTTTGGTGTAGCTCATGGGGCAAGTGTTGATATTAAAGATACGGATAGAGCCGTTATAATTAGTCTGCTTTCATCTTCACCAGTAACGTATGAATCTATTGCGGATGAAACAAATTTTTCACTTCCTGTAATTTATACAATTTGCTTGGAACTAGAGTTAGCTGGCAGAATTACAAGGCACCCTGGGAATAGAATATCACTAATATATTAGAGCTTATATGAAACAAAATTGATGCCATATCGAGCCATATCGGCTACTCCTCCCACCGTAATTAGTCTGTGTGCAAAAATAGTCTGTGTTCGGAATTAGTCTGGCACAGACTAATTTAGGTGAAGAAAAACTAGTGAGTTCTCAAAACTTCCTAATTAGTCTGGCACTGTTGGCCCCCTGTACCATACATTAGGTACAACGTACCGTAAAGAATGATGTCTAAAGCAGAGCAGGGCGGAGGCTTCCTGTAAATCGATCCCGCTGATATCAATGGTTTTGAAGACGCTCTTGCTGAGGTAGAGATATAGTAAAAAAGATTGATACAGGTCAAGAAAAATTAACCATTATATTTTTGAACACTTTTTTATCTTGTTTTCTTATAAATCTTTGGTAATAAAATCGTACTAGTACCAATTATAGTTTTAGGCAGCCTTTAGAGCTGTGACTAGCCTGGTAAAAAATGACTCGGCGTTACAGAAGTTATTATTACTTGGCAGCCTATCATCAATCTTTTTTTTAAAAAGGTCCGTATTCGCTTTTTTCTGATGTTTTAGATCGCGCGGACGCAATTAGGTAGAACATGACTAGTTCATCCGACTTCAAATTTTTATTTTCAAAATGGAAAAGCCCAGACTGCTTATGCATGTTGGCGGCCCTCGGTTTGCTGGATTGCTTGGATACCAGCCAGCTAGCTACCTATTGTCAAGCAAATAAGGAGCATATAATGATTCGTTTTTCTAATTATTTTTTCTTCTTGCTTATAGAATAGAATAACACCAAAGATCAATTTTTAAACTAAAACTTGTCCCAAAAGCACTTCTAATAAAATCCTAAGAAACGCATTATTGCTTTATAATTGACGAGAATACTTCGAAGTATGATAATTTTGCTATCTAGCTGTACCCAAAATCCCTAGTAATTTAGGATTAAAAAAGCTTTGTTTTACTCCATATCTATTCGATCAACTGTATCGTTAGACCAGCAAAATTCAGGAGCAAGAAGTTTTATTAAAACGTCTAGTAATGGCGGCTAACTCCTCTACCGGATACTGTTTCAGTATCTTTATTTCCATATTTACTGTACTGTTATATTCTTGTCCGTTGATTATTTAGGGAGTCGTGTGTGACACAACGGGTTTTACGGTACCCTGTACGCACGTTATGGTACAGATTGTGTGTGACACTAAGTTTAACACAGACTAATTTCCAACTTATAAATTAGTCTGGCACAGACTATTTCCGAATATCCCTTAATTAGTCTGTGTTCATTAATAGTCTGGCACAGACTATTTAAGGTAGCACAGCTCAAAACTCAGGTTCGAAATTAGTCTGGCACAGACTAATTACGGTTAGAGGAGTATTTAATTCTGCTCTAGAATTAAATATCCGATATGGCATCAATTTTGGTGATCCTAGTGTCAATACTTTTACGGATGAACAAAACATTACCGCTGGGGTCAAGGCTACCGCTGTTTGGATCCATCAAGATCGTAAGGGGGAACTCGTTGACGGTTTCGGCCTCACCTATCCTTGGGGCGACAATTTGCACGGTCGTAAAGATGCCCCATATTTTCCAGTGAACCTTGGGGCCGACGAATACATCACTGCCGTTACATGTGTTATTAACGGATCGGGCCTCCACTACCTCGAGTTTACAACCACCGATTACACGAGAGGCCCCATCGCCGGCGGCAAAAAGCCGGACGTCATCAGAGCTGATATGATGGATTCACCTGGCTCACCAATTCTATCTTATCAACTAGCTGGTTTCATGGGTGGCGAACGCGATGGAAAATTTGTCTATCTTAGGCCGCTTTGGACACCTGCCCCGCTTAACTAAGCTTCGCGGTTGTTGTTTGCTGCTACAGAGCGAATAAAAGCGATTCCACTCCGCGTTCGTATTTTACTTTTTAAGTTGTCAACGTCTTAATAGAACTCGAGAAGAACCACACAATTACCACGTGATTGATAGCGTTAATTCTTTAAGTGCATTATTATTCTCGTGAGTAGTATTAATACATGTACTGCGGTGCTAGTCAGCGTTGGTGCTCGTGATAAAAAGGGGTCCCGATATGCTCGGCTTTGAACGTCGCTTTGAGAAGACGTGGAAGCTCGGGAGAGTCGCAAAATGATTCACTAGAACTAGCAAAGTTGACGCTGATGGGAGGAGGAGGAAACGCCACACGTAAAGCGGACAGGAACGAAGTCATAGGCACGTCTACACCTGGTATACTTGAATTCTAGGATTGGTGCTCCGTCAAGTAATCTCTATGATGCTTTTGCTCTATTACTCTTGCTAAAAAATATTATTAGGGGGTTCCAGACATCCGACTTTTTCGCTGCAAGAGAAATCGCCCTACGCTCACAAAATCTTAGGGGCATGTTTTTCTCTGCTCGGAGTGTTCACCGCAACGAAGACAAGCGGAGAAGAGACCTACCAAGACATCAACAACAAGTAAACGATAAATTGCCAGCGCGAATTTTGATGAGTGTTTGAGTATTGCTCGATAGATAAAGTGTCACTTTGCTCGAGTTCAATCGTGCCGAACTACTCTAGTTGAATATTGCTTTCGTCCACTTTCAAAACAAATGAACTAAACTGCTCTCCCCGAGGTTTTTCCATTTAGTAAAATCTACATGAGTTCACTGCGCAACGATACCACAGTTAGAAATATGCCTCACCACATCGTGATCATGTATAAAATAAATACTTACTAAGCAGGTCCACCGCCACCTTCAGGAACAGTCCAGTTGATGTACTCCTTTGGCATTTTAATCGAGCAGCATTTGCAGTGGACGCAGTTCTGAGCGTTAATGACAAGTTGCGGGACACCGTTTGCCTCACTACCGTCCGTATACTCGTAAACACGGGCAGGACAAAATCGTTGCTCTGGACCAGCGTAGACAGGAAACGATTCCTTAGAAGGAACCTCGGTGAGATCGGGCTTGATGCGCAGGTGTGAAGGCTGGTCGTGGTTGTGGTTGGTACCACTGCGCTGTAAGTTGGAAAGCAAGTCGAAAGTTAGCTTTCCGTCTGGTTTGGGGTATTCAATCGGAGTAAACTCCTTGGCTGGACGTGTCTTGGCCGAGTCAGGAACAGTGTTTGGAATGGTCCATGGCTCTTTTCCCCTGAAAATGTGCGTCGCTATTCCAGCGTGCAGCAGACCAGGGAGAAACCCTTTGTGAAAACCAGCGTGTACGTTGCGAACAGCTTTTAGCTCCTCTGCAATCCATGACGACTCGACAGCATCTTCGTAGCGAGAGATGTCCATCGCAGGTTCCTCAGGGTTGATTTCCGCTGTTTCAGCTACAGGTTTTCCGCCAGAAGATGTTAAAGCTTCATAAGCAGCTTCCGCAGCTAACATTCCCGACTTCATAGCCGTGTGTGTGCCCTTGATCTTTACACCGTTAAGGAAACCAGCCGAGCATCCAATCAAGCCACCACCGGGGAAAGTAAGTTTCGGAATTGCGTGGTACCCACCCTCATTGAGACAACGAGCGCCGTATTGCACACATTCACCGCCTTCCAAATAATCTCGAATAGCCGGGTGAGTTTTAAACCGCTGAAGCTCTTCATACGGATTGATATACGGGTTTTCATAGTCTAGACCAACAACCACACCAATTTGCACGAGGTTCTCCTCCATGTGATACATAAACGACCCCCCAAACGTTTTGTCCATCAGCGACTGCTGCAGAGGCCAGCCAAGCGTGTGTTGCACAAGCCCAGGCTCATGTTTTTCCTTGGGAATGCGCCACACCTCTTTCACACCAATTCCATACGTCTGAGGCTGAACACCGTCCCGTAAATTAAACTTCTTCATCACCTCTTCGCTGCACGAACCCCGGCATCCCTCACCGAAGAGCGTCTACAAAGAAATCAAGCACAAAAATGCCTATTAGTTGCTACAGACCAGACAACCACCGCGTTACAGAGCAATGACGAGAAATATACGTACCACACGCGCACGAAGCTCCATCCCGCGAGCAAACGTGGCCTTGGGCTTACCATCTTTGCCAATACCGACGTCGCGAGTAGCAATGCCACCCACAGATCCGTCTTCACGGTACAGCACCTCAGAGGCCGAGAATCCTGGGTAGATCTCAACGCCAGCTTCTTCAGCCTGTCCGCCTAGCCAGCGAACAAATTTGCTAAGGCTGATAACAAAGTTGCCATCGTTATGCTAAACGGATAATCCAGTACGACGTGAGCTCATCCACGAAACACATGTAGAGCAGAAGCATGCAAAACTGTCGCTAACCTCTTCCCTTGGCAGCAAAAAGTGCGGTAAATTCAGCGACTTGTCCTTAGTTAACAACACAAATTTGTCCTTGGTCACGGGTGTGTCTAGTGGCGCACCCAGCTCCTTCCAGTTTGGCAGCAATTCATCAAGCGCACGTGGCTCCAACACGTTCCCAGATACAATGTGCGAGCCCACCTCAGCGCCCTTTTCAACCACACACACCGACAGGTCTGTGCCCTTCTCGGCCGATAACTGCTTCATACGAATGGCAGCCGCAAGACTCGCGGGACCAGCACCAACCTGTTTGTCATTATACCACGAATGCGTCAGTGGTTTCACCAGTGACCATCACTCCGCACCAATACCTACCAGCAACACGTCGTAATCCATGGCTTCGCGTGGTTCATTGAGCATTTCCTGCTCCTCAGACGTCAGACCGGCTAATGAAAGCCAGCGCTTTGAGTGCGCGGCCGGCAGATGGCGCTTTAGCGGCTGCAATTGCGACAGCGATCGGCGCCACATTATTCACGTGAGCTCGATCAAAGAGATTCAGGCAATGACGCGAATTATCCCGTTTGGTTTCAGCCAATCGGATATGAAGTTTTGGTTAAAAGGCGATAACATTTTAATACTCCGAGTAAGTATTAATACTATTAATACCGGTCTACTTCGACACGAATCTATCGTCCGCACAAACGGATCGGTATTCCAAACCGCGGATTGGAAGTTGCAGCAAATCCAT
This sequence comes from Sclerospora graminicola, assembly GCA_001887855.2. Taxonomy (NCBI): domain Eukaryota; phylum Oomycota; class Peronosporomycetes; order Peronosporales; family Peronosporaceae; genus Sclerospora; species Sclerospora graminicola. The sequence goes on along the minus strand of MIQA02003527.1, from coordinate 2,967 downwards.
GGACGGGTTAAACTTCAACTACAGTCTTTAAACCAGTTTGCTGAGTATGAAAAACGAACGTGAGCGCAGTCTTGACGAGAAAATCTACACGTTAAAATAATTATATGATGTACCGCAGTTATTGTCCAACATCAGTCACATCGGATAGCAAGCACCGTAAGATACATGTACCCACATCAGTTTAGAGGCAAGGGTATACTGTATCTACATGTAATACTTCAAAGCAACAATTTCCTTACACAATAAGATGCGATAATGTTAAGCCATGGAGAGATTAGCTTGTACATTTTGCTTCATTTTCGGGTTTTTGGAGCTTAGCATGGAGCCAAACACGGTCCATAATGATCTCTTTTTTGCGATTACGCAAACGAACGGTGCAGTATTCGTTTTCCAGTGTGTGAAATCCAGCTTGCTCGCACAGCTGCGCCAACGACTCGCACGAGAAAAAGTAGGCCAAGGTGCCATCACTGCGGTAGTACAGACTTGGAGCCAGCATTTTGGCGTTGCGCCTCATGGCGAGATCGTACAGGCCGTAATCGCGAAAGCAGATGATTCCACCAGGTCGCAGCACAGCATAAACTTTCTGCAGAACGCGTGCGAAGGAATCTGGCGGTAGAGCTGACAGCACAAAGACCATGATCACAAAATCAATGGATGCTGGTGCGACGCCCGCCAGTTCCTCCTCGGCGATGTCGCACACAAAGGCGCGGCATCGTGTGGCATCGTATTCAGGATTCTGCACTAAAATCTCGATAGCATGTGCACTAAAATCACAGACTTGCGCATGCACATTGGGACACTCTGCTAGAATGGGGAAAATTGCACTGCCGTAGCCACATCCAAGCTCCAGGACTTCCACGACTTTACGTTCCGGTGCACAAATTTCCGGAAATTCCTTGATGAGATAGTTACGTGGCTTATACACTTTGCCTACGTATCGAAGAGCAATCAGCATTAACTATAATTGTAGAAAGCCACTCGAGCCAGTCGACCGACCTTTGTTGCGTTGGTGAAAAACGTTCCACTTGTCTTTAGCCTCTTTCGCCAGCTTCTGGGTGGTGAAGGGTTCTAAATTCTTCTCCGCGTCCGGGTTCAGTTCCTCTTGCATGCATTTCTTTGCGAGATCTGACCAATCGAAGTCATTTGAGTGTAGCTGCACTTCGCGCTTCGGCTTCAGCAGCTTTATTGTCATGCTAATATGCTTTCTAATTTATCCCGTAACAGAAAGGTGAAATTCCATATTTGGCGAAAATTACAATGGAGCACTACAGTACATACAAAATTTCGGTTATTATTGTTTATTGTTTGAAACATCGCGTGGTACACAAGTTGGGGTCATCCTCCGACATAGCGTGTAACTAAATGGCAAGTGATACTGTCGAGGGCGCATGAATTTGCATACCGCTCCCTGAATCAATGCATCAGTGGCCAAAACGATGCATTTCAAGAACGGCGTAAATAAATGCATCGTAGATGTCAAAGGCATTCCCCTTTCCATGAGCCAAGTGACAATTCAATCATGAAGAATTTACCCCGGAAATGAATCGCGATATCGAGTGCGAATTCAGGGTACAGCGGCTGACTCTACAGGCAATTTTAACGATACTGAGCATGCCGATGATACAGGTGCTCACCAACAAAACTCTTGCAGCTGAAGAAGGACTTTACAGATCGGTCTCTACATAATAAACACAATTTATCTGCCTGAGTTCCTGAGCCGTCAGCGCTCCGATTCGAATCGGAGAGTCGGTGACTGTCCTGTTATTGCTCAAGAGCCCTAAACGATACTGTGGTGTAACGATCTCGGAATTTCTTTTCGAGATTTGAACAGGGGGCAGATGACTGATTGTCGGAGGGGGTACTTCGCTCACCCATGTCGTGATCTGGGTCAGCATTGAGCTGACCCGACTGGTCACTGGCTGTGACGACTAGGATGGTCCATCTCTTGAAATCTCACCTTGTGTACCCGTCAGCACTGGCGGTTACGCTCTCCTGGTGGATTATTGGATGAAAGGTTAAGATGACCGGTTAGGGCAGCGGAACGATGGTTGGAACTAGGGTTGCTCCTGGGCGGAAAATCTTCACCGGGGAGTGGGCTATACTTGGTTTCAGTATACCGCAACTATTGGACCGAGATTACTCAGTCGGCTAGCACGACCAAAGACAATTAGGAATCTTATGTGTAAACGTGAACTTCAAACAAGAATTCACACTTTCCCACAGTCAGTCAAAACTTCACCTTCCCTTCGAATACTAATATACTGTAAAATCTGTATTAGAACCCCACTGGGGTTATCACTAGAGCCCCACTTAAACGTGGGGTTATATTCAAGGGGGGTTCTATTTGAGAAAAAAAGAAAGTTGCGTCTAGCAAGGATTCATCTTGTCTTTATGTGGCATATGTGATTCCTGCTTATATCAGATTCGATTCTTGGTCGCCACGGGATCTCTTTTAAAATTATTATCTCTGGCTTAGGTGGCGTCATTGGTGACGAGCCTTCACAAAAGCCCAGTACACTCAGTACCTGCTGCTCGCCATCCTCGGGATTGTCGTTCAGGAACTGCATTGCGTATTTCACAATGAATTCGGACTTGGCATTTCCACGATACAGCTGTAGCTCTTTGGCCAGTGCTTGACTTTCTCATCGGAATGCGCTATCAAGGGCTTTCAAAGTTTCGTCAATTCTTGACCAACGTAATTACAAAATAATTGCGCGCAAAAATTGGCGCTTTCCTCGCTCGCAATACCGGTATTATTATTGTTGTTATTAACTGTTAGTTTAATTAACTAGGGGAAATCGCTAATCGGTACCCTAAATTAACCATCAATTACTAATCAGTACCCTGCTCACAAATAAATTGCTAATCGGTACCCAAATCCGCCCTTTTTGCCATCAGCCTTGCTAATCGGTACCCCTTCAAAAATGAGCGAAAAACAAATGCAGGCTCTGATAACTGAACGACGCA
>MIQA02003526.1:0-15898 GCA_001887855.2 Sclerospora graminicola | reverse complement strand
TCAAACTCTATGGCAGTCTTCAACCATCCTGGTTCCTCGAGAATCAGCATAGAACCAGTTCGGGATCCGTCTCCCAGACACTGTTTTCTCCATACCAAACCCATCTTAACTGAAAACTCCGTCTCTCTTCACACCTGGAAACTGATTTGGGGCTGATCGGATTGAATCATGATCAGCACAGCGATCAGCACAGTGATCAGGGCGATCAGTCCCAGATCACTTCAAAACACCTCAGGGTCATCCCAACATCGACATTGTCAGTTCACTCGACCATATCCTTGACCTTCATTGCATGTTGGACCGGAAGAGTCGCACCGCCTCAGCACTTCTCTTGAAATTGAACCTGATCAGGCCTCTTTACGTTGGTTCTGGATGGATCCATCAACTCTCATTGCTTGCCCCAGTTTAGTTAGGCTCGTATGGCTCACCACTTCACATATCCAGCTTTGTCCTGTACCCGATCTTCACATTCTAGGGCGGAGTTAAGTGACTCGGCTGATCAGGCCGAGATTTCTATATCCCATTCAACTTCAACATATGTACCATCCATGACTCACTCCAATGACCGTGTTCTGCTGTTCCTGATATATCACACCGTCATTGATGCTGTGCATCAGGTTTGTCTCGGTTGATCTAGTCTTGCACGTTCATGTGAACTCCACCCAGCATCCAGTATCCCGATCGGACCGTGACATTCGCTAGTCCGTTAATATCTGGGGCCAGGCATAATAGCGGTATCCTCTTATTCCTTCACATTTACGACTGCCCGTTGTCAACCACATTTCATCGTGTACGGTCCCACCCAACAAACGGTCCCATCTTGATGGGTGTTCCCATCGCCACCAATCAACGGATATGTGTGGTCCACCTTACTCTTGACGTTTTGTTGGATCGCTTCACCACAATGCCCTGCATCCAATAATATATGAAACCGCCCTGCGGTTGACGCCCTGCGGTTGACGCCCTGCGTCTTTCCTTTCTTTCTGACCTTGCAGCAACTTGGTAGCTATCCGGATATCGGATATCTAACACTCCACCTCGACCTGGTGACTGGAAGGGATCACATGTCGTATGGTTTGTGATCAACAGCTCTGGGTCCTACCCAGAGGACGGTATCTGGGTCCCTGCCTCTGCCCGTCACTTGAACGCGCCCTGCACGTAAGTCTGTAGTTGCTCTTCCTATAATTGCTTCAAGTAGATTGTCTTGAAACTGGTCGTACGCCTTCGCCCTGCATGGCACGACGCCTAACCTCGTTCGAAACGCGTGAACTTTACACGCTCTAGTGCCTTTGTCATTATGTCTGCCACTTGATTGTTTGTCGGCACATGTTCCGTCTTAAGCCTTTCTTCTTGTATCAATGTCCTCACGTAATAGTACTTGTTCTCAATGTGCTTAACGTGATGATGTTTACCAGGCTTCTTCGTAAGGTATATGGCTGCCATCTTGTCGCAATATATCTTAGATGTTTGCGTCTTGACCTTTAACTGCTTGCATAACTTGTGTACCCACTGCAAGTCCCTTACACCTTCATGCATCGCAAAGTATTCAGCTTCCATGGTGTTTAGTGCATTGGTTCTTTGTTTACGTGATCCATAGCCGATCACAGCTCCATCCATCGTTGTTACGTAGCCGCTGATGCTTCTTCGATCCTCTTTATCGTTAGCATAGTCTGCATCCGTGTAGACAGTTAGCTCAACTGCTTCTATAGGTCCTTGGCGTATCACCATCTGCAAACCAAAGTCCTTGGTTCCTTGTAGCTATCTGAATACTCGTTTTGCTTGTGCATAATGTTCTGTCGTATGTGTGGTGAAGCGATCGGAAAATATTGGGATTGAAGTGGACCACACATGGCCGATGATTGGTGATGATAGAACATATGGACGGTTGATGGGTGGGAAAAGGTTGATCGCGAGTAAGAAGAAAAGGTGGTGGCCAACGGATATTTACGATGTGGAAGAGTTAGCCAAGTATGGTCGTTAAGCCCGGTCCCAGGCACTGGCGGAATGATGAAGATCACGATCACGATCGTTGTCACAGTCACTAAGTGGTTTTCTCGTGGATATAATAAAATAATGGTGATTGTTGACATGGCATACCAAGAGCAGGTGACCAGCCGATCTCCGAACGGTATATTGGTGGAAGCCGGCTATGATACAAGGTTGCAGCCTGATCGGCTTGTCACGCCCGGAGGAAGAAGATCAAATGATGAATGAAGATCGGGCAGGTGGATTAACAGGTTATACGAGTGATGTGAACCTTTGATTAGTCCGAAGATGATGTGGCAAGGCCTGATCAGGCCTGATCAAGCCTGATCAGCCGAGATCAGTGCGGTATGGTTATCCTGACGGTGCATTAAGATCGAAAGTATGGTTTGGAAGATGAATGGAGTCGTAATGATGATGACCCTGGACGTTCCCGAGGTGATCAAGGGCTGATCAGGCCTGATCAGGCCTGATCACCTGGTCGATCACTATGGCGATCATGATCAGGGCCGATCAGCCTTTGATCAGTGTTGATAAGCAAGGGCAAGTGAGTTCTCGGTTTGGGCGGACTATATATAAAGTGAACAAGTGCTGAAGAGCAGGTCTCAAGTGGTTTCAAGGTCGTTTGTTGAAGATCAGGATGGGTTGAAGATCTTCTGAAGAGTCGGGTCATGATCGGGGCAGAATCGGTACAGGTCAGCTTGAAGGTGCAGCCAGGATGGGCAGGAGAGTGTTACGCAACCGTGCGACGAAGTAAATAGGTTCGAAGTAAAGGTCAGGCATGAGTTGAGGTATGGTACACAGGTATAGGACTTTGCATATATAATAACAGGTTTAGATTTTCCCCCTAAAGCAAAGAGTCGCTCTGCCACGTGTGCAGTCATTGGGAGCACAGGGTTGATTAGTCCCCTCTTGCTCATCTATTTCCCGGTTAAGACGCGCTAAGACGCATTTTGGCTTACCGGAAGACCCCCGACGGGTTTGTTTTAGGTGATCTAACCTCACCCGCAACGCGCACGTGTTTGGAACACGTTAATAATATTGGTAAAGGTTTTTGTGGAGATAACGTTTGTGGATTACTGTGGAAGATCGTGGATTGATCGCATTTTCTTGGTTTCGTTATATCTCTCTCTCATTGGCTGGCCTGATCAGACGAACTTTCCTGATCAGTGCCTAGATACTGAATAAGTGTCGACCCCAACCCGTTCTCCGGTGAAGATTTCCACCCGAGGACACCCCCCGTCTCGAGAAGGTCAAACCCTCCGACCTGATCAAGATCATCCTTTTCGTCACCGAGTCCACCTAAGTGAGTGTAATCAGCCCCGATCGACGGGTACACAAGGTGAGATGAAGTTAAACATAGATCCTGACGAGCATGAAGACCGGCCAGATGACCGGGAGGATCAGATCAGTCACCACAGTGGTGATTCATCTGATTCCGATGCTGATCAGGATCGACGGAGTACCCCCTCCGATAGTTGGTCGTCCGGGCCAGTGGGTATCCGGATTCCACCCACGACTTCGGTCATGGATTTGGAAATCGGCTCCACCACAATGGTGCGCGTGCCCGGATCACTTGGTGACTCAGGATATCACCGTGATTCCTTTGATGATGAAAAAGATGTGAAAATCAAAGTGGAGGAAACTTTTTCGGGTGTATTGGAGGAAGGCGTATCGCCTCCGATGCTGTCCATTTCTAAAGGAAGCGATGATCGACCTGGTTTGGTGGAGTGCCAGGTCGAGATTAAAGATGAAATAACTCCCCACATGGCCCCGATCGGGGCCGATCTGGGTTATAGTAAAGTTGACTATAACCCAGGAAAGGATCGAGGTGTTAACCTTGATCCTATGCATAAGAAGAAAATGGAAAAAGACAGAAAAAATATGGGGGCGGATCATTGCGATCCACCTAAAAAATATGTGAAACCTAAACCGAAGATCTTCGAGGAAGACGAAGAGAAGATCGAACCAGCCGAGAAGACCACTGTCCAAGATGTGGAACGACTGTTCTATCTTCGAGAGTTTCACAAGTTCCTGGTTACCAACCCAGTGATGAAGATCATCAAGCCTAAGATCATCGGGAAGCTGGAAGGTCGAGCGACCCGGCCGGTGATCACAGGCAGTCAACTTGATCTGATCAGGAACCTCTTGGCGCAGATCGACGAGGTTGGCTTCACTACTGGTGCCTTCGACGCGAATATGCTATTCGATCTGGATCAAGAGACGATCAGAGAATCTATGATCACCCTGTATGATCATCTTGCTTCGTTACTAGGGGCGAACCCAGTGGTTCAGTCGCCGATCGCGGATCCTTCGCACCGATCACAGTTGGTGGAGTATCCTATGGATATCGAGTCGATATACCAATCGTCATCACAATCTGGAGCGGCATCCACCGACTCCTCGGTTGGGATCACACGTATGACGTTGGGCCCAAAAGGGATCCAGCAGACCGACCCCAAGACCGAGTCGCAGAACAGGAAGAGAAAGCCTGAACCTGGTAGAGTTGGATCGGATGATAGTTTTGAAGATGCTCAGGAAGTGCCACAGGCCAATCCGACCTCCAATACCGGCCCAACCAACATGCCGGAGGTCCCAGAGCAATTAAAAGCCATGTTCGCGACAATGATGAACCGATTTGCGGGTGATCAGTATGGATTGCCTCAATACGCACCTGGGCAAGGACAACCATGGCGATCGGCACCGAATATGAATCAGTCTGCTGAGAAATCGGTCAAGAGACCTGTGGATGTGGAGATGGAATCAGTCCGATCAGCCGGAATCGTTCGTTCGATATGCCAGGGCGATCACCAGGACCGATTTCACCGATCACCCCCGCGGAGTGATGTGGACATGGAGTCAGAGGGCGAGATCAGCCAACATTTCGATCCAGATGATCTGGACATCGAGATGCCTCGTAGAGCGAATATGGCCTCCGCGCAGGCATTTGACAGTGAATCAGGAACGATCACCCGAGTACGAATGTCTGCGATCTCGGAATTGAAGGATTTCACTGGCAAAGATATGGATGACGATCAGGCCAGAGGTTGGTTAAGCCGGACTAAGTCAGCTTTTCTGAGGGACAAGACACCGGAAGCTGAAAGATGCCTGATCTTCGCTGATCTAATGAAAGGTCCGGCCAAGAACTGGCTTAAACAGCTAAGTCGAGAAGTGCGTCTGAAGTGGCCCCGTTTGTGTGAAGAGTTTGAGGAACAATATTGCAATTCGGGGGTGTCTGTCGCTAGGCAGTACTACCACATGAAGAAAAGATCCGACGAGACGCCGATCGAGTACTTACATCGGTTGAATGTTGCTGGTCTACGCGCGAAAATGCCGATCAAGGACCCACGACACCCGGACATAGCCCGTGAACATGTCGAACACTTCATTGGAACTCTGGACAATCGCGATCTGGCTGATCAGCTAACCCTGCTCCGTATAAAGGACTCAGAACAACTGGAACTGACTCTAAGGACGTTGCAACGGGCCAAGAGTCGACAGCCCAAGGTCGAGGTAGGATCGAACCGGTACCGGTCCAAGCCACACCCTGATCAAGGCAAGATACCGGCAGCCCGACCAGCCAGAGCGATTCGCGTGATCGCGAAGGAATCAGACAGTTCAAGCTCTGAAGAGGAAAGTGGTCAGTCGGGTCTGAGCTCGGACGAGGAACAATACCGTCATGTATTTACGACGGAACCAATGTATCGCCCGAGATCATCGACTAATGGTGTGGACGGACGGAAACCTGGTGGTATTCAACCTGATCAGGACCGATCTCGTAAGAAATGTGTGCATTGTGGGTCGACCAAACATGGAGATCGTGATTGTTGGAAAAGAATTACGTGTGGAAAATGTGATCGTAAAGGTCACCCTTCTGATCACTGTTTTTTCGTGTGCAAGACCTGTGGGAAGCTTCATGACGCCGGCGCCTGCCCGATCGAAGAATTCTTTAATCTGATGCGCAAGTGGTATGTGCCGACTAAACATGCTGGTATGCTCCCACCAGATGTTGAGAAGATGTTAAACTAGATCGCTCGCCAGGTTGGAATCTGGTTCGAGCCGAGCGATCTATGTTCTGCATTTATGCATATGTCGGTAGCGGAGATAAGTTTGAGGAAAAGAAGATAACCGACAATACATGTTCTAATTCAAATTGCATCGATCGGTGTCCGATCTACAGTCTCAGAGTGGATGAATATTCACGATCGGACGTGATCATGGAGTTGGACCTACTGCCCGGTGAATCCCGTGGATACTGGAAGTATCACTCTCCCGACAAGTGGTTTAAACAGGCTAAAGCTAACGGAAAGATCAACAATGAGAAAGCCACTATTTTATTTGACTCTGGGGCGGAAGTCTCGATCATCGACTCCGCCTTTGCTCGTAAGGTGGGATGTCGTATAGACAGTACCCAGAGGCAAGAATGTGTTGGGATTGGCGAGAGTTCATATATGACGGAAGGACGATCACGTGTGAAGATCACCCTGGCAGGATCCCTGGTCTACTATTTTAATGCTTGGGTTGGACGGCTAGCCGGTCAGGACGCGATATTGGGGATGGATTTTATGGTACCAGCTGGTATACGACTTGACCTATCTCATGGAACCCTCACTCTGCCGGATGAAGTGCAGATTCAGTTGTCTGGCCGACGGCCTTTGTATGGTACTCATGTACGGATATTAAAGATGGGCCAGTACGAGAACATTGGGGTGTCCCGATCAGTCGATGTCATGATTCGGTCGAGTGATCGGCAGCAGAAATTGTGGCTGACCCGTGGCGAACGTTGGGTACCAACGTTCGTTAAAGGTATCGGCCGATCAAGCTACATCAGAGTCACAAATATATCCGATCAGCCGCTGATCATCCATGAAGACATGATCTTAGGGATGTGGTTACCTGAAGGGAAAGTACCCCGACAGATCGGATATGTTTCAGTGGGATCACGAAGATACATTGAATGGCAGAATCTGGCTTATCAAGCCACCACGGACGTGATCAGTGACGAAGACTTAGTGGATGAAGATACCTCACCTATGGTCGAGAAGCCAGAGTATTCTACGCCGACCAAGCTGCTGATCAGGAGGCCATCGATCGAAGCGACAAGGGAAGGCCGGGCCAAAGAAGGTCCACAGATATTGAGTATAATTAGGCCCGGCTCACCGAAAACAACGGACTCAGTTAGCGGAAAAGACAGTGAAGAGTCCAAGCACGATCATGAGGATGAACCAGCTGAACTCATTACAGAGGAGGGTGAATCAGAAGTAAACCATCAGTCGAGCGACGCACAAGGGGCGATCCAAGATGATGCCGATCAGAAAGAGGTAGATCAGGTGGACGAGCAGGTGTGTATACACGAAGGTGGCGATCAGTACATTGAAGGTATCGAGAAGCAGATGGCTGTGTTACCAGAAGTATCGCCAAATATGCCAGAAGTCACCATGGAAGATTTACAAGTCGGTGATCCCGAGGTGAATACGCCCGAGCAGATCGATCAGCTAAAAAAGATCATCTGGAAGAGGCGTCACTTACTGATGGGGAAAGGTAACGCCCTACCCCCAGCCGCGTTCGGAGCTGTTTGTGACATAGACGTGGGAAATGCGAGGCCGATCGCTCAGCGCTGTCGTAAAGTTGCACCTCAATACCGGGAAAAGTTATCCGATTTGATCAAGGGTTTGCTAAGTACAAAGATCATCCGACCATCAACATCGCAGTGGGCATCACCGATCGTGATGTGATTAAGAAGAATGGGGTTGATATTCGATTGTGTATCGACTACAGAATGGTGAATCGCCTCACGAAGTTGATGGTCTACCCGATGCCCCTGATCAATGACTTGTTAGAAAATCTGGATAAGTTTTATGGTTTTGTTCGTTGGATATGGCTAGTGGTTTTTGGGTGGTTTCGATGACTGATCGCGCTCGAGAGATCTCGGCTTTCGTTACACCTTTTGGGCTTTTTGAATGGAATCGGATGCCGTTTGGATTAAAGAATGCCCCACAGATCTACCAGAGGCTGATCGACAATGCTCTCTATGGGTATTTCCAGATCAGTGCTGATCGGGAAGCTACTGATCTACATGATGTGTTTACGGAAGGTGAGCCAGACCAAGATCAGGGCCGATCAGTGTTGGGAAGGCGATCATATATAGATGATATCTTGGTCACGGCAACATCCTGGGATATGCTATGCGATAAGGTCGAACGACTCTTAGATACCTGCGAGCGTTGGAATTTGTCGATCAGTGTGGTCAAGAGTTTCTGGGGTCAGCCCAAGGTCGCTTACCTCGGTCATAACGTATCGGTCCAAGGTTTGGAAGCAAATCCGAAGGATCTAGCCGCTCTCAGCAACTTACCGTTTCCCCGATCGTTGAAGGCCATGCAATCCTTCCTCGGATCATTGAATTATTATAGCAGATTTATCGAGGACTTCTCGATCTACGCCGCTATACTTTATGAATTGAAGGAAGTTGATTATCATGGCCTGAGAGAACGTGATCGGATGGGAGGATCACCTATTGGGACTGATCACGAGGTTGATCTGGAGATTGGATCACCGACTGATCAAACTGTGCCAGGATCAGAGGATCATATGAATCGCGCTATGGTAGCCTTCAGTATGTTAAAGGCGAAGATGATCTCGACGCCGATACTGAAACACTTCGATCCGGAGAAGATTCCCGTGGTGATCTTATATGCTAGTAAATGGGCAATATCGGCCGCCTTGGTCCAAGATCACGATGGAGTTTATTGCCCGGTGACGTTCACTAGCCGAACTTTGAAACCGAATGGAGTTAACTATGGCATTGTGGATAAGGAAGTGCTAGCGTTGTTACGTGTGTTGGATGTTTGCTATTCTATGCTGGTAACTAGATCAATTAAGGTATTATCCAAGCGATCTAGTCTGGCGTGGTTACTATCCGCGAATGGTTTAGATGGAAGACTGGGGCGATGGGCAGCGGTGTTATCTCAGTGGACTTTGGAGATTATTAAGTGCACCAAGGGCGAAGAAGAAATTCTTGGGACGCTGGCAGCCAGCATCACGCCCCGATCAGAAGTCGATGAAGCCCTGATCGAGGTCGCTCCCCGGAAACAACCACGTGAATCGATCACTATACCTCCACCGATCGTCGGCTCAGAAGAAGATCTGATCGTTGTGAGTTTCGACGGATCAGCGAGTGTGAAGAAAGGTGTAGGGGCGTATAGCGCGTTGTTATGGAAATTGCCAGAGTGGACTGTTATATCGGCCGGTTCGGATTATACTCCAGGTATCCGGTCAATGAGGCTGAATATCGTGGTCTGCTGCTAGGTTTGGATCTCTTGCGAGAGCAAAAGATTGGAAGAGTAATTATATGCGGAGATTCAAACCTGGTGATTCGGCAGATCACTGGAGAGATCGACTGTAAAGCGCCGCGTTTGAAACTGCTGAATGATCGCGTTATGAAAGCTTTACTTGGATGGCCAAGACATGATCTTTTGCATGTGAAACGTGATTGGAATCGGAGTGCAGATCACTTAGCAACTATGGCTATGCGTGATCAGGCCGGATCGATCATCACTGATCAAGCGCTGTTGGAAGAACTGGTGGAGATCAATAGGCTGCCGGAGTTGATCCGTGTAGAAAATGATAAGGAAGCAGCCCAGATCTTGATCACGACGAGATCACGAACCAGATCACCACCCAACAGATCACCCTCTCGCGGAAGCCTGACAGAGGAAATAGTACAAGAGATGCGGATCGAAAGAATTCTCAAGGCTCAAGACGAGGAAAAATGGATCGATGATTTGAAGGCGTTTCTAAAGGGTGATCTGGAGAAGCTGAGCCAGAGTGAGGCAAAGGATTGTGCCAAGATCGCGTTTAACTACGAGATCGACGAAAATGATCTATTGTTTTATTATGTGTCAGCTGATCAGGCCGATGCGGATTTGGATCGATCGGCTAGACTCGTGATCCCGGAGACTTTACAAGCTGATATCTTACACCATTATCATGTCAGTTTGGAGGGTGGCTACCAGGGCGTAGGACGAACGTACCACAGGATCCGTAAACATTTCCATTGGAGAGGATTATATCGAAGTATACAAAAGTTTGTTGGAACATGTACGGATTGCGAGACTGGGAAAGGTATGCCAAATATCCGGGGAAGATCACCTGGAAATATCCAGGCGACCTACCCTTTCCAAGTGATCGCGATGGATCACATACCGTCCCTCCCAAAATCGTTCAAGGGCAATACCGAGTTGCTGATCTGGACTGATCTGTTCACGGGATTGGTGATCGCGAAGGCGGGATCTACACGAACGGCTCAACAAGTCGCTTGCAGTTACGAAGAATGTGTGTTTCGACGGTTTGGAGCCAGTGAAGTGATCAGGCATGATCGTGAACCAGGTTTTATGGCCGAAGTGTTCCGATCGTTTAATCAGATGCTTGGCCAGAAACAGAGCGCGACCATGGCGTACCGTCCACAGGCGAATGGTAAAGCCGAGCGGATGGTACAAACGTTGACCAGGGCTATTAAGATGTATGTCGCAGACTCCGCGCAACAAGATTGGGATGAATATGCGGAGAGACTGGTGTTTGCTTTGAATTCCTCGTTTGATCGGATCAGGGGAGATACCCCATTCTATCTGGCATATGGTTGGGACCCCCGATCTACCATCGAGTCGGTGATTCCTGTTGGTTGCACACGAGGTCGAGATCGCGAAGCTCGTCGATGGCGCATGGGACTCCAACGTCACTACCAACATGCGCGGGAACAAGTTAACGAACGATTGCGAAGGGCTATCCAAGAAAGAGCTGATCGGAACAATGATCAGGCCGATCCACATAATATCGAGCCAGGATCAAGAGTTTGGCTTTACTTGGATCGTGTGAAAGAAGGATATGCCAAGAAATTAGCACATTTATGGCACGGACCGTTCCGCGTAGCCGAACTAATCGGTGATCATGCCGCTCGACTGATTACCGCGGGTACTGATTATGGAATTTTCCCGATTGTTCACTTGTCAAAGTTGAAACTGGTCCGAGAATACCCTGATCGGCCTAAAACTAGGCTGTCAGGAGATGATCAGCCAAGGTTTGATTTTGATGAGGCTCTCTTACCCGAAGATAGTTGGGAAAGAACATTGGACCCGAACGAATTTGAGGTGGAGAAGGTGTTGGATACCCGATCAGGCAAGAAAACCCGTTTTGGCCGGACCCACCGTGAATATTTGGTTCGTTGGAAGGGTTACGATGATCCCGAGTGGATAGATGAGCGTGATCTGAACTGTGGAGCGTTACTAAGGGAATTCGAACGTGATCGGGTGAGAAGGAATCGTTTTGAGGTGATGCAAACCCACGAAGAGGGTAACCAGGAATCTCAATAGCCTAGGTTGACACATTGTGGCTGATCAGCAAATATGATGATCGGGCAAGTGGAGATCAGGGCGGTTGGACTGGTTTGGAAGAAACGAATGCGTATACATATATATATTACTCAAGAATTATACCTGCACACACGAGAACGATCGACCTACAAGATGGAAGCAATAATGAGACATGAACAAGATTTACGAAAGCGGAACGAGAAGATCATCAAGGAATGTCGTGATATATTAATTGATTATGGAGAACGAAATAAAAGTGGGTTATCACGACGATCATGGACCATATTTAGTACGCAGGCGAGCAATCTTGTATCCTGGATGATCCACGGGACTCGATCGGAACTGGTTTCGCCAAGGCTCATGCTGATCGGTCCAGAGCAAGCAATCACGCAGTGTGGCGACCGGAGTTATGTGCCCATGACCGGGATACCAATCCCCGCCGTCAGCCTTGAGTCCCGGCGATCCCGCTCGACGAACAGTTAGATGCAAGACGCTAGGGAACAGGAAAACGTCCAGATCACACTCGCCACGCGGAATTCCGTCGACAACATAATCGCAGATCGTGGCCCAAGCAGCCCCGGCTTTGGTGCGACGACGCTTGCGAGCATGATGGTATTGCTCGATCCACGCGTCCTTGCGCATCGCCATCGTGATCGGGAAATGGTGAGTCGCCTCCCATATTGCTTGCACGTGCTCTTGATGATATAAAGCCAAGCGCCCCTGTAGCTCGACAAACCAAGGGTGATCAGGGAGCGCCAGCCCGGGCATGGGTGTCAGGAGGACATCCCAGGGTGCCGAACCGATCATGATTTCGATAGCATGTTTGGTCAACAACTTTGGTTGCCACTGCTTGTCCTTGGGTGCCGGCGATCTGATCGGGAAGATCCAGCCTGGCGGGCGGGACCACAAGCGAGGGACGCTTTTCTTCCGCACTTCGAGAACCCGAGGCGTCAGATCCCAGACCTGATCGTCACTCCAAGGTTTCCGTGTAGCCATGTGAGCGGGACTTGGCCTCCCCTGCATGACGACATACAGATCCATGAACGGTTGGTTTGGATCGTAGCTGTAATCGTCTTCTTTGATCGACGATCGAGCTGCAGGAATGAAGACGCCCGTAAAATTAGGTGGCGGGGCGATCACCGCCCCAGTGATCGCCGGAGGAATGTCAGGATCAGCTTGAGCCGGTGGTTCCTCCTCGAAATCATCGTCATCGTCGTCATCAGACTCCAGTAAAGTGACGGCCTGAGCCAGCGAATTCACCCCAGAATAACTCGGTGCTGGCGTACGGCGATCAGTGCTGCGCGATCGGGCCAGAGAAGGCAACATCCTCTCGTCCAGATCGGTGGATTCGTCATCCGATTCAACCGTAAGACGTGATCGCTTGGCGAGACTCATCTTTTGCTTCGACGAGTTGGTCCGCTTACGCTTCCCAGAACTCGAGGCCGAAGGCGCTGGTCGCGGAGTCGCTGGTGGACGAGATTGAGATGACGCGGGAGCTTGTGAAGTGCTGATCACGGGCTGATCAGCACTACAAACAGGCAAGGAAGCGACGGAGGACGCGGGCGAAGGCGGGGCAAACGCAGGAGATTGCGGCGGTGTGCCAGATGGAGCGAACGAGCTGATCAGGCCGGGAAGTCGTTGCAAGGCCGTCCGGACTGATCCTGAACCAGCGTCTGTCTTGGTCCATCTGTCCATGGTTTGTACCGCGAGACTCTTCAGGTCAGCGTTAAGCTGAAGCCAGGCACGATCATCAAGCTCTAGGGTCTCAAGTTTGACCCGAGCGAGATTAAGCTCATGCCGGCAATTTTCAGCTACTTTCCGGCTCTCATCCAGCTTCTTCTGTACATCAGCGCGACCAATACGAGAATCAGCCAGCTGTTTGGTCAAGAGCTGGACCTGCTTATCCGCATAACGAGCTTCAATCTCCCGACGCTCTACATCCTCGGCAGTACGGATTCTGTCGTGCAGAAGCTGATCACGGTCGAGACGGTGATCATCGATGCGCTGCAGATGATCTACCATCTCGACCATCGAATCCTTCATGGATTCGATACGTTCATCTGGAAGTTAACATGGAGAGTCAAATACGGATTATAAAAGGAGTGAATGAGATGAACGTACCCTGATTACGGATGGTGATAGCCATCGTGTCGATCAGCGACTGCAAGGTGGCGACGGTGTCCGAAGGTTTGGAGAGTCGAAGAGCAGCGAGGTCAGCTGACAACTGATCACGCTCCATCGTCACACCCTGGAAGCGATCAGTCAGGTCCCGCAATTCTTGGTCAAGCCGATCATGATCCTTGCCAAGCCGATCATGATCTAGCCGGAGAACCGACAGTTGGGTGGCCAGATCAGCGGAATCACGTGCCGAGGTATCAGCCGCGATCCGACGATCGGATAACTCAGCCGTAAGTGCCCGGTTGGTATCGTACAGAGAAACCAACTCGGAAATTGCACTTCGGAGTTCCGATCGCAGCCGACAAGCCTCCACGGGCCCCAACGTGAATGAGCCCGATCCATCTATCAACCGAGCGAGCTGCTCCAGGGAACGGAGAAGGCGATCTGACGAGGGTCGAGCAGGAAGACTCCAAGACGGTCGATATGAAGCGAGAGCAGTCGTCGGTCGGATGAGGCTGGTCGTGATCGGCGTAGAGGTCGTGATCGGGGCGATCGCAGGGGTAGCCGAACTGGGAACGGAGGGCGAAGAAGTGATCGGGAGGGCAGCCGAGGAAGACGAAGAAGACGAAGAAGGAAGAGGAAATCGGCTTGCGTCGGCCATGGTGATCACCAGAGAGGAAGTTCAAAAGTGAGTGAGTCGAACTGCAGTCGTTGTGCGGCTACAGTTAGTCTCAGGGGCGGCTGTGGTGAAGCGATCGGAAAATATTGGGATTGAAGTGGACCACACATGGCCGATGATTGGTGATGATAGAACACCCATCAACATATGACGGTTGATGGGTGGGAAAAGGTTGATCGCGAGTAAGAAGAAAAGGTGGTGGCCAACGGATATTTACGATGTGGAAGAGTTAGCCAAGTATGGTCGTTAAGCCCGGTCCCAGGCACTGGCGGAATGATGAAGATCACGATCACGATCGTTGTCACAGTCACTAAGTGGAGTTCTCGTGGATATAATAAAATAGTGGTGATTGTTGACATGGCATACCAAGAGCAGGTGACCAGCCGATCTCCGAACGGTATATTGGTGGAAGCCGGCTATGATACAAGGTTGCAGCCTGATCGGCTTGTCACGCCCGGAGGAAGAAGATCAAATGATGAATGAAGATCGGGCAGGTGGATTAACAGGTTATACGAGTGATGTGAACCTTTGATTAGTCCGAAGATGATGTGGCAAGGCCTGGCATCAGGCCTGATCAGCCGAGATCAGTGCGGTATGGTTATCCTGACGGTGCATTAAGATCGAAAGTATGGTTTGGAAGATGAATGGAGTCGTAATGATGATGACCCTGGACGTTCCCGAGGTGATCAAGGGCTGATCAGGCCTGATCAGGCCTGATCACCTGGTCGATCACTATGGCGATCATGATCAGGGCCGATCAGCCTTTGATCAGCGTTGATAAGCAAGGGCAAGTGAGTTCTCGGTTTGGGCGGACTATATATGAAGTGAACAAGTGCTGAAGAGCAGGTCTCAAGTGGTTTCAAGGTCGTTTGTTGAAGATCAGGATGGGTTGAAGATCTTCTGAAGAGTCGGGTCATGATCGGGGCAGAATCGGTACAGGTCAGCTTGAAGGTGCAGCCAGGATGGGCAAGAGAGTGTTACGCAACCGTGCGACGAAGTAAATAGGTTCGAAGTAAAGGTCAGGCATGAGTTGAGGTATGGTACACAGGTATAGGACTTTGCATATATAATAACAGGTTTAGATTTTCCCCCTAAAGCAAAGAGTCGCTCCGCCACGTGTGCGGTCATTGGGAGCACAGGGTTGATTAGTCCCCTCTTGCTCATCTATTTCCCGGTTAAGACGTGCTAAGGCGCATTTTGGCTTACCGGAAGACCCCCGACGGGTTTGTTCTAGGTGATCTAACCTCACCCGCAACGCGCACGTGTTTGGAACACGTTAATAATATTGGTAAAGGTTTTGTGGAGATAACGTTTGTGGATTACTGTGGAAGATCGTGGATTGATCGCATTTTCTTGGTTTCGTTATATCTCTCTCTCATTGGCTGGCCTGATCAGACGAACTTTCCTGATCAGTGCCTAGATACTGAATAAGTGTCGACCCCAACCCGTTCTCCGGTGAAGATTTCCACCCGAGGACACCCCCCGTCTCGAGAAGGTCAAACCCTCCGACCTGATCAAGATCATCCTTTTCGTCACCGAGTCCACCTAAGTGAGTGTAATCAGCCCCGATCGACGGGTACACAAGGTGAGATGAAGTTAAACATAGATCCTGACGAGCATGAAGACCGGCCAGATGACCGGGAGGATCAGATCAGTCACCACAATGGTGATTCATCTGATTCCGATGCTGATCAGGATCGACGGAGTACCCCCTCCGATAGTTGGTCGTCCGGGCCAGTGGGTATCCGGATTC
>MIQA02003521.1:10062-24319 GCA_001887855.2 Sclerospora graminicola | reverse complement strand
AGTCTATAGATCTGTGTTTGTTGCTTATTTGCGAGCAGATAAACCCCGCAACTGCGGTAGGACATTATCAAGCATGGTTATGAGTGTTGCACAAGCAGATGTGGAAGGTGAAGTACGAGAAGGTACTTTACACCACTTTCATGCCCGGATTGGGTATCTCGCTTATGATGCGGTCGAGAGATTGGCTCGGGACCCCAGGTCAGACACCAGAATTACAGATTATTTGCATCCAAATTGCCTGACCTGCGCAGAGGGTAAAGGGCACAAGACTAAGCAGCCTAAAAAGGACTCTGGGGAGAATGCACCGATCGATCTCGTGGGTGGGGTAATATGCAGCGATTTAAAAGGCCCGGTAACCCCACGCGATCGGCATGGAAACAGATTCCTTGTGGTGTTTGTGGATCATTACACAAACTATGTGCGTGTGTTTGCGGCACGTACCAAAGATCGTGCCGCAAAAATGTTCGAACCTTTTTTTGTGCTGGTTCGAGAAGGAGTTCAATTGCCACATCCACGTCTTGCGTACAGACGGTGGAGGCGAATTTCGAAATGTGGATTTATTCTGCAGACAGACGGGTGTGCGCAGGCAAATCACTGAGGCCGACATCCCGGCGTCTAATGGAAGAGCTGAACGCATGAACCGGACCATTATTAACATGGTCCGGTGCATGATTTTTGGATCGGGTGTGCCCCTAACTTTCTGGACGGAGGCGGTGAGTATGCTACGTACATACTCAACCGCAGTCCGACCAGGGCAAATCCTGGAAGGGTACCCCCGATCCAGATGTTGACGAATAAGCCTTCGAACATTGGAGATATCGTGGTTTTTGGATCCCCGTGTATTGTATACAGGGACCCACACTCAAAGTCGCTCGCGAAACACGCGGAAGGGGGGCTTATTTTAGGCAAAAACGACGAAACAAAAGGTTACAAGGTTTATTGTTGAAGGATCGCATTGTGACGACTACCCGGCATGTCACGCAGATCGAGGCGTTGGATGAAGCTGCGAACAAGCAGATCGCCAGGTTACTGGGCGACCCGGAAGAAGGAGCCACCCAAACCGATTCACGGCTGAAGGATCCGCATCAAGAGCGGAATAAGACCCCCGGGCGCACCGGAAACCGTGAAAAGAGTGTCCAAAGCAAATCCGGCCGCAGGGTGAAAGAGACACCTAAAGCGGCGGCCCTTTCAAGGCTTAAGGCAAAGGGAAAGGCGACAAAAAAGCAAAAGGATCCGGAAAGCATTTCGGAAGAAGGAGAAAATGCACCGGAAGAGCAAGAAACGAACGTAGTATTCACGGAAAGTCTACGTGAAGAAGGTGAAAATATGCTGTGTCCGTTTGCAGTTGTGGAGTCGGGTTCGCATAAGAACTGTGCAGCAACGTCGGAACCCGACCCGACGAGTTATTTCGATGCCCACAAGGGGCAATTATGAAGTGAATGGAAAAGGGCCGAAGATACAGAGTTACTCAGGAACGAGGCACGTGGGAAATTGGTCGGAAAACTGAAGGAAAGAAGCGCTTGCCCACAAAATGGGTGTATAAAACAAAAATGATGGCTGATGGGACTGTTGAGTGCCGAAAGGCTCGGCTCGTAGCTCGAGGTGACAGGCAAATTTTCGGCGAAGACTATTTCTTTACGTTCTCGAGTGTGATAGATTTAAACAACATGAAAATAATTCTGATTATGGCTATCATTTGGAAGGTACCTGCGCGGCATGGCGGTGTGCATAGCGCATATCCCAAGGCATCTACAGAAGAGAACTATGAAATTCACTTGAAGGTGCTGCAAATGATGAAGATACCTGAAGAAAAGCTGGAAGAATTGAGCGTAAAGACTGAAAACGATGTGGTTTTACAATTGGAGAAAAATCTATGGTTTGAAACATGTGGGGCGTCTTTGGTACGAATTACTAAGATACACTCTTGTGAAGATGAATTTCATGCAGTGTCTCCCGGACACTTGCATTTTCGTTCGAAGTGATGACCGTGGCTCAGTCCTAGTGGAAGTCTATGTTGATGATCACTTAGTGACCGCCACTGATGAGAAACTTGTGGATAATTTTTTTGACGAAATGAGTGTGTTGGATCTTAAAGAACTTGGAAAGGTCGAAAAGGTTTTGGGCATGCGGATCGGAGGAGATCCGGAAGATGGGTACTGGATCGACCAAGAACTTACGATCGACGAGATGCAGGAAAAGCATGGTCTCAAGGATGCAAACATCGTAAGGACTCCCGTCATGGACGAAGACGTTCCGGTTAATTTGGATTCTCGGTTAACGATGATTAAGGATGGAAAAACTCCCACAATTAGGGATTTCCAATCACTTGTTGGGAGCTTGCTTTGGATATCGCGATGTTCCCGCCCTGATATTGCGTTCGCGGTACACAAATTGACGAGGCGTACCCATGCGCCGACATTTTTCGAGTTTAAAATGGCTAAACAAATTGCAAGGTACCTTAAGGGTACGAAAGTTTTGAAGTAACGATTAAAACACGACAATGGAGAGACTATGCCTATGCGCATAGTCAGGTTTAGCGATGCTGATTTCGCGGCCGACAAAGTTGGCCGGGAAAGTATTAGCGCGAACGTTGTTTACGTGGATGGCATTGTGGCTGGCTGGAGCTGTAAGAAGCAGGGAGCAGTTGCACTCTCGACAGCCAAAGCAGAATTCGTGGCTGCTGTTGTGGGTGGTAAACAGGCACTTGAAATCAAGCAATTACTTGGACAAATTGGTCTGAATTCACGAGCGCCGATTGTCTTGAAGATTAACATCAGGCTGCTATAAAATAGTTATTGAATGAGGCGAGTGCTGCGAGCACCAAGCATGTTGACGTGAAGTATCAAGGACTATACCAGGAAAGGGAAGATGAGACCGGAGGACGTGTCGAGTGTGGATATGGTGGCCGACCTTTTAACCAAAACATTGAGTGCAACAAGATTTGGAGAGCTATGAGATCAAAATTGGTTTGGTTTAAGTTTTGGAATTTTTTCTCTACTGGTTATTTTCGGTTGAAGACAAAACTAGTTGCATTCGTTGCGCAGGATGATGTGGAATGCCGTTACGTACCTGCGAGAACGTTCAAAATTACATGTGGATGCATGGACGTCCCGAAGGTTTTGGAAGGAGTGTTGGAATTTGAAGGCATGTTTGATGAAAATGAAACTCCAGGTTAGACAAAACTGCGTGGACCACTATATGTGAATTTAGGTTATAAAGTACGATTTGAACTTAATAACTTATATATATATTACTTTTACTTTTTACGAACTTACAAGCATTAGTGACTGGTGATAGTACGGGCTAGAGCACCTCTTCAATTAGTCTACAGGACTGAGCGCACAGTCTAAAGGCAGAATAACAAGTGTGTTCGCAGTGTCTAACCGGACTGCAGACACTCGGCACAACATTGCTGGTGCTAGCCGCTACAAGTAACATATTTCGAACAGTTAGTGCACTTCGTTTGCTGCAAGACGCCAGAAGACAAGACGCATGTGAATGCTACCTTTAGCAATTGATGTTTTCGGTGGATTTAGTGGATTATACTTATGGGCCTGTCTGGCACCATCGCAATATCGAGTTGAAATCTTCTCACAATTGCAGGAAAATTATCACAATAGTCCAATTTTAGTTTGAGTGTAATACAATAATTCGTAAATGTGTTTATCCGCACCAAAACATCAGAGAAAGAAAACAGAACGATATGGTCGGAAGTTTTTTTTGTCGTCCATGCGGACGGGATGGAGGACGAGAGCGTCCTGTGCGTGCAGACGATGGTCGCTGCCTACTGGGAGAATACATATTATTTTAAGGAGCAGTGCTAAACGTCTGCGCTGGGTGGCGCAGCGTGCGTTCTGCGATGCGCTCAGTAGCGAGGCTCCCGTAATTTCGTGTCGCGCGTTGACATTGAGGAGAGCGCTGCTATTTTTATTGTTCCACCAATCGAAACTTCAGAGCGATTCCAAAGACAATCCATCAGTAAGTCGGGTTCATTTCTCATGTTTGTTGCGTTGATCACTGACAATGAAGAGATGCTAGGTTGTTGAAATTTGTGTCGTTTCGATGAACCGCGAATACGAGACTGTCAAGATGAGAGTTGTTTAGGTTAAAAGTTTTCTATGTGTTCAAGCTTTTAATATTAACTTACATATACCTGGAAACCGACACCCTTAAATCCGTACCTTTTTTGAGAGCTCAGATTGGATGACCGACACCACACATAATTTGATCATTGGCCGAAAATGAATACGAAAATTTAATTGACGAGCAGAATGTCGAGACTCAACATGTTTGCAACACTAACATATCCGCGTTCAGATTGGCAGATATCTAGGTGTCACGTACTCCAAATGACGTGGACGGAACTCATCCACTCCCAGGGAGTTCCATTAAGAAGAATGGAAGTGGTGGGAGTCTTTCATGGTGCAATTTTTGGCACCAATCTTTGTACGAGACGTTCGTGTATTCTTTTTTTCTTGTTATCAACGCTGATGACGTAGTGTGTCTTGATGTGATTGGAGAAGGACCGTCTGGCGTAATTTTTATAGGCTCGTATCGTGGTAGTGTGTTACCTGTCAAGAAAATGAAAAAGATCTCACTACCGTCAAAGTCGTCAGCTAGAGAAAACGTGGGAATAGAGATTGAGGTAGAAGCAACGCGCATGGGGTAGCTTTCGAAATCCCAACACGGTGCTGTTTACGGGCGCATGTCATCAGGAAGTCTACTTTTGCATCATCAGCGAGTTCTGTACACGAGGGTTCTTATTTAACGTGCTGCATGAACCTAAAATATTATATTCAAGTAGGAAAACCAGCATAAGGCTCGGAGCCGATCCTGCAAGCACCCACTTTCAGTACACTAAGTATCAGCGACAGTGTGGTTAAGAAAAAAGTGAATCTTAAGTTGGGTCTATGAATACGTCTTTCACTGGAAGCGGCGAGAGGGCTGCTACATTTTCACAGTGCAGATCCTCCACTTGTTTACGGACAGCTCAAAAGCACTAACATTTTAGTGGACGACTCATGAAATGCCAAGCTCCCAGACTTTGGGACCAAGGGTTGCCCCTGTTGATGTCGCTTGCCAGGAGACTGTCCCAGTCCGCTGACTGCGGTGGTGCCGGACGCGGCGCCATACATTCATGGGCGTAATGGCCCATTTTCGCGCATCGATTGCAGCGAAGGAACTTCTTGTATTTCGGTTGCCTCGGGCGAGTGGCCGAAACAGTCGGTTTTGATAGTAGTAGAATGAATGGTATTGACGAGCGCTCAGCCTTTCTTAGGTGGATGATTGCTACCTAAAAGTTACATTTGGGTATTATTTGCATTACGAAAAATACACACGGCGATTATGTTTCAACGAGTCCACCGTCTTATAGATCTTCTTGAATTTGCATTTTCGACATTGGAATAGCTGACACTTGCTTTGCTTTTCTCTCGATAATCTGTAAAATTTTTGCTGCAGTTGAAGCAGTTATCTAGCACGAATTCACAAGCTGCGTCAACCCGTCCTTGTTCTCAACAAAAGGACTGTACAAAAAGCAATGAAGACGGATGTTCTCTTCTTCATACTTCATTCCAAAATGAATAATGTCACCACGGATGACCAATGCATCCCCTGGTTTCAGGAATGGGTATTTTCTTTACCGAGGTCGGTAGAGAAAGTAGAGAGAAGGACAGTAGCACCGGTATGTGTTTAAAAAAAGGGATGAAAATATCTAGTTAAATTTTTATTAGTTATTTTCATCCATTTTTTTAAAAAAAAACTATGAAAATGGACCTTTATATTTACTTCTTGACATGATTACGAAAATGCTATTCGCGATTACCTGTTTGGACTTCAGCTCATAAATGATGGAACAAAATCCATACAAATTTTGTGTCAAATAATGAATGTTTTTTCAGGAAGGATTTGGTAGCCGACATGATCTATTAATGCTCTTAAACCGATTTGCAAGGCAAATTCTTTCGTCCCTGATTTTCAAGGAAAATACATGCAAGATACATGATCTATCTACACTCTTACAACTATTTCGCAGCTTTTTACGGACATTACATGCAAGATTCGGTGGCCAATATGATCTATTTATGCTGTTGAATCGATTTGTTGTTCACCGTAGTATTTTTAGTGCTATTAGCTATTATAGACCTTTATCTGTTTGTATTCAGTCCTTTCTGTCATCCTTTCCTTTCGCCGATCATGTATTCGTTCCTGCATGTCACCTTGCAAACATTCCAACCATATTTGAGGCCTGATGCCTCTTAAACTCGTCGTCGTTCGTTATTTTTCAAATTTCACGACCGCTTGTATTAGTGATATATTTTTAGTTCACAGTATCTCTATATGCCCTTGGGATGTCCTCTCAATTCCTCTCTGTGCTGTGTCGTTTCGGAGCTGCCAGAGCCATGCCATGTCGGTCGATCATATAGCCCACCACAACGATTCAATTCTTTCCCACATGCCATAGCTTGTTGACCGCATCTGTGTTGTAATCTATCCATCAAACTTTTAAAATCTCCGGCGCTTGACGAGTAGCGAATTGACGTTTTATGGTCCTGGGTATTCCAGTGACCCACCATCCATTCAAGAAACTTGATAACCTCGCCAAGAAATTTGGGCGCGCTTTAACCCACACACAATATGTATGACCGTTTTCCCGAGTGATTAACACTGCTTGTTCAGTATACACCCTCCTTCGGATGAAAATCCATCGTAATATATGTTTTACTGGAATGTCGCCGCTCGGTATAAACACCACATTTGATAATCTGTCAAGAGATGGTCATGTCTCCAAATATCCATCGGAAAGTGCTCCTGGAGGGGCGCTTTCCACGAATCATCCATACTTTCTGCTTCCAAGTATGGTCAATCTTCTTCAAAAGGCCTGGAAATTAGGCGATAGTATAATCCAAGAAACGTTTTTTGTATCAACTGCTTATATGATGATATCTTGACACCTTCCTCCACTACCCACGAAACCTATGAATACTTGGATGGACTGCGGAGACAACCCTGTGAAATGTGACCGAGTTAGCTCGTTGGCGCTTGCTTATTGTGGTGTTCCTTGAGATAAGCAATCCCAGTATAATCCATGCTTTTGTTGCAAAACTATCCACTGTATCCGTTTTGGGATCTGTACCCATAACCAGACGTCATGTAAAGATTCCCACCTAACATGTATCATTTCTTTGGGAGTCTATAAAAGCTAAAGCGGCAGTGGGCTCCCAAATGGTTGCCCAATCTCCACTCGTGGCAAACACAATATAATCCGGGTTCCACCAAGAACATCGGGCTTGGATTTGGAAAATCGGCTCCGCCACAATGGTGCGCGTGCCCGGATCACTTGGTGACTCTGGATATCAGCGTGATTCTTCTGAAGATGAAAAGGATTTAAAGATCAAAGTGGAGGAATTTTTTTCGAGTGCATTGGAGCAAGGCGTATCACCACTGATACTGTCCAAGTCAACAGAAAGCGACGGTCGACCTGGTCCGGTGGAGTGCCGGGTCGACATTAAGGATGAAACAAATCCCCACAAGGCTCAGACAGGAGCCGACCTGGGTTATAGCAAAACTAACTATAATCGGGGGAAGGTTCGAGGTCCCGACCTCGATCCTATGTATAAGAAGAAAATATGAAAAGAACAAAACATGATGATGGCGGATCCACCTCTTAAAAATGTTGAAACCAAACCGAAGATATTTGAAGATGATAAGGAGGGACCGGGTCTGCCGGGACCACGGCCAAAGATATTGAATGAACATTTCTCTGCGTGAATTCCATGATTTCCTGAAAACTAATCAAGTCATGAAAATCATTCGTCCCAAGATTCTATCCAACTCGATCTGATCAGAAACCTACTTTGTCCGATCGGAGAAGTCGGCATCACTCCCGGCGCTTTTTATTGAACAAGCTGTTTGATTTGGATAGCGAGGTGATAAAGGAGGCTATAACAACGTTATACAATCACCTAGCATCGTTGGTCGGTGTGAATCACGTGGCTCTATTACCGCCGGTCGATACTTCATACCGATCCCAACTGATCGAACACCCCAAGGTTAGTATCGCACAAGACGACGAGTCGGTCTACGGGTCGGCTTCGTCTATAACAGATTCTACCGACTCCTCTGTTGGAGTGACTCGCATGACATTAGGCCCGAAAGAAACCGGACTGATCGGCCCCAAGATCGAAGCACAGAGCCGAAAAAGAAGACCAGAACCCGGGGTCGAGTCGGAAGATAGCTATGTAGCCGCTCAAGATGCTGAGGAGGGCAACTCAACCTCCAGGGATGACTTTACAAGTATGACTGAAGTTCCGGACCAGATGCGAACCATGTTTGCATCTATGATGGAACGTTTGGTACGGGAACAGCACGGATCGCAACAACAAATACCTGATCAGAGGCGGGCGTGGCAATCACGGCCGATAATCGATCGATCAAAGGCTAAACTAGTCCCAACACCTGCGGATGTGGATATGGAGTCAGTCCGATCCGCTAGACACGGCCGGTTGATTCGCTAGGCTGAACACCCAAATCGATTTAATAAAGTCACCCCCGACTAGTGGTGTGGATATGGAATCAGATGGGGGTACTAGTCAACATTTCGATCCGGAAGATCTGAACTTTGGGCAAGGCAAACATGGCCTCGGATCAAGCGTTCGATAGCAATTCTGGAACGATCACTTGAGCCCGGATGTCGGCGATTTTCGAATTAAAGGATTTCTCCAGCAAGGATATGGATAATGATCAGGCGATGGCCTGGTTCAGCCGGACGAAGTCGGCTTCCGAGAAGGAGAAGATGGATGGTATTTGCTGACCTAATGAAGTTCCAGCCAAGAACTGGCTTCGGCAATTAAGTCGAGAAGTCCGATCGAAGTGGCCTAAACTATGTGGTGAATTTGATTTTCAATATCGTAACCCGGGGTATCACTTGCAAGACAATACTACCACATTAAGAAGAGGCCGGATGAAACACCGATTGAATATCGCCTTTGTCTAAATGTTGCTGGTCTAAGGGCCAAAATGCCGATTAAACATTCTAAACACGAGAATATGACCCGCGAGCACGTCGAGCATTTCATCGGCAACTCGTGGCCTGACTGATCAACTGACTCTGCTCCGACTAAAGACAGCTGAAGACTGGAACAGACTCTGAGGACATTGCAACGTGCCAAAAGTCGGGTGCCGAAGGTGGAAATGGAATCGAACCGATACCGGTCAAAGCCCCATCTCGACCAAGTCAATGCACCAGCAACCCGACCGGTAAGAGCAGTCCGTATGATTGCAGTGGAGTCGGATAGGGCCGGATCTGGAGAAGAGAGCGGCCGGTCGAGCATAGATTCTGACGAAGAGCAGTACCGCCACATCTTCACGACTGAAACTGTGCTCCGTCGGAGATCAATAGTCACAGGGACCGATGGACGGAAAAGAGGCGGAAACCAACTCGACTCTGACCGACCTCGCCGGAAATGTGTCTACTGCGGGTTAACCAAGCATAATCATCGCGATTGTTGAAAAAGAATTGCATGTGGGAAGTGTGATCAGAAGGCCCACCCCTCCGATCATTGCTTTTTAAGACTTGTGGACAATGATGCTGGTTTGTGCGCGATTGAAGAATTTTTCAACCAAATGCGCAAGTGGTACGTGCCGACCAAACATGCTGGCATGCTCCCACCTGAAGTCGAAAGGATGTTAAACTAGATCGCTCACCAGGAAAAAATCTGGTTCGAGCCAAGCGATCATTTATGCATACGTCGGTAGCATAAATATGTATGAGGGAAAAGAGATAACCGACAATACATGTACCGTTTCTAATTGTGTCGACCGGTATCCGGTTTATAATCTCAGAGTGGATGAATATTCCCGATCAACTATGATTATGGAATTTGACCTACCGCCTTGTGAATCTCACGGATACTGAAAGTATCACTCTCCCGACAAGTGGTTCAAACAGGCGAAAGCCCATGGAAAGAATAATAATGAAAAAGCTACTATATTATTCGACTCTGGGGCTGATGTCTCAATTATCGACCCCGCCTTTGCTCGTAAGGTGGGATGCCGTATAGACAATACCCAGAGACAAGAAGGCGTCGGAGTTCGGTGAAAGTTCCTACGTGACGGAAGGTCGATCACGTGCCAAGATAACCTTAGCTGGTTCCCTGGCTTATTATTTTAATGCTTCGATCGGCCTATTACCTGGTCAGGAGGAATGTCTGTTATGGTCCCGGCCGGTATACGACTCGATTTTTCCATGGAACGCTGACACTACCAGTCGAAGTACAGTTACAACTATCCGATCGGTCGTTAATCGTTTATGAAGACATGGTCATAGGGATGTGGTTACCTAAAGGCAAAGTACCCCGACAAATGGGGTACGTCTCGATTGGGTCACGAAGATACACCGAATGGCAGAATCTGGCGTATCAGGCCACTACCGACCTGATCAGTAACGAAGGTTGGTAGGCAAAGATACCTCAACTTTGATAAAAAAAAGCCGGAATATACCCCCCC
Organism: Sclerospora graminicola; assembly: GCA_001887855.2. Classification (NCBI taxonomy): domain Eukaryota; phylum Oomycota; class Peronosporomycetes; order Peronosporales; family Peronosporaceae; genus Sclerospora; species Sclerospora graminicola. Next base: position 13,813 of record MIQA02003521.1, on the reverse strand, counting down.
CACTAAGTTACTGATCAGGGAACCATCTGCGAGGTCGATCAGTGAATACGGTGTCGAAGAAAGTCCGAAGATCTTGAATGTTGCCATGGTCGGACCACGAGAGACGACCGACCTGAGTGATGACTGAAATGATGATTTGCCCAAAGTCGATTTGATCCCCCACTGTAATACCAGCAAAGTCGATTCGGTATAGGAAATTAAACGGACGGAATCCGTAGTGGTTATTGAGAACGGAGTGAAATCAGAAGCAGACGGGAAGACAGATGACTTGCCTAGGTCGACTCCGGGTCAGGACGAACTAGAAGAAATAGATCCAGTGGATGATCAAGTATGTATACATGAAGGTGGTGACCAGGATATTGAAAACAGATGGTGGTCTTGCCGGAAATATCACCTAATGTGCCAGAAGTCACCATAGATGATCTACAAGTCGGTGACCCGAAGTCAACAACACCCCCGAGCAGATCGATCAACTCAAAAGCATCATCTGAAAAAGGCGATATTTTTTAACCGGAAAGGGCAATATCCTACTCCCTGCCGCCTACGAGCCGTTTGCGACATGGTGGGTGGGGCTAGACCGGTTAACCAACGTTGCCGGAGAGTTACACCCCAATATCGGGAAGAGCTGTCCGACCTGATCAAGGGCCTGCTAGGTACAAAGATCATCCGACCATCATCATCGCCGTGGCCGTCACCGATCGTGATCGTGATCTAAAATAATGGATTCAATACCAGGCTCTGTATCGATTATAGGATGGTCAATAAGCTTACAAAGCTGATGGTCTATCCAATGTCTTTGATCAACGACTTACATGAGGATCTGGATAAAGTTTTGTTGTTCTGTTCGTTAGACATTGCTAGTGGGTTGTGGGTTGTATCGATGACCGAACGAGCTCGGGAAATATAGGCTTTTACTACACTTTTCGACCTCTTTGAATGAAATCGGATGCCGTTCGGATTAAAAAACGCTCCCCAGATCTATCAGAGGTTACCCATAACGCCCTGTACGAATATTTCCAGATCAGTGCCGATCGGGAAATCACTGAACCTCATGATGTGTTCACTGAAGGCAAACCCGACCATGATCAAGAACCGTCAGTGTTGGGAAGGCGATCCTACATAGACGTGATTTTGGTCACGGCCACGTCATGGGATATATTATGTAATAAATTTCAGGTTACCAAAAACGATTGCATGGCCAATAGTGGTCTGGGAAAGGGTAAGTTACTAAGTGCTTAAAGGATTTTTGAGTTGGCCTCCAACCCTTGGATCGACATGTTATGACCCAAAAAAAAGGCGACTTTGGGCTGACCCCAAAAACGCTTAACCACGCTGATCGACAAATCTCAACGTTCACAAGTATCAAGTAATCGCTCGACCTCTATCTATAGCCGGTTTACTGAAGATTTTTCTGAGTATGCCGCTATACTATATGAATTCAAAGAGATGGATTACCACAGGATAAGAGAACGCAATCAATTCGAAGCGTTGCCGATCAAGACCGACCGCGAAGCCGGGTCAAACAAGTCGACCTGTGAAGCCGACTTTCAATCAACCAGCCCCCATCCGGATCGGAAAATTACATGGAGCGTGCTAAGGTTGCATTTAGTATGTTGAAAGCAAAGATGTTTTCGACTACGATCCTAAATATTTCGACCCGGAGAAAGTCCCACTGGTGATTTTAAATGCAAGAAAATGGTCGATATCGGCTGCCCTGGTCCAAGACCATAATGAGGTATACTGTCCATTCACGTTTACAAGCCGGACGTTGAAGCCGAATGAGGTCAATTATGACATGGTAGACAAAGCAATAAGAGCATTGTTACGTATTTTAGATATTTGTTATACCAAGTTGGTGACCAGACCGATTAGAGTACTCTCAAGACTGTCCACCCTAGCTTGGCTACTATCGTCAACTGGAATCGATCGAAGACTGGGACGATGGTCGGTATTGTTGTCGCAGTGGTCCTTGGAAGTTGTCCAAATGTCCCAGGGGCGAGGAAGAAAATCTCGGCACCCTGACAGCCAGCATAACTCCGCGATCAAAAGTCGACGAAACCCTGATAGAGAAAGCCCCCCCCCCCCGGAAGCAACCTAGGGAGTCGATCACGATTCCACCGCCAGTCGTGGACCTGAACGAAGATCTGGTCGTCATAAGTTTCGTTGGATCGGCAAGTGTAAAGAAAAGGTGTCGGGGAGTACAGTACTCTTTTATGGAAATAACCTGAATGCCCCATCATATCCGCCGCCTCAGATTATACAACAGGCATCACTGTTAGCAAACACCGAGTACCCTTACCATGATAAAAGGGAAAAAGAATCATTTGTGACGATTCAAATTTTGTGATCAGACAGATCACCGGAGAAATCGACTGTAAGGCGCCCCGTCTCAAGTTGTTGATTGAGAAAAAACAAATGTAATCATGTCTGATGATTCAAATTTGTGATCAGACAGATCACCGGAGAAATCGACTGTAAGGCGCCCTGTCTCAAGTTGGTAAATGATCGGTTCATGAAAATCCTGCAAGAATGGTCAGACCACGATCTCCTGCCTCTGAAACGGGTTGGGAATCGAAGTTCAGATAACTTGGCGACCATGGCCATGCGTGATCAGATCAGGTTGACGATTACCAATAATGCGATATTGGGTGAATTAATCGAGATCAATCGGTTACCCGAGCTGATCCGACCGGATGATGGAGAAGTACCAGCACAAGTAATGATAAGGACCAGGTTGCGAGCCTGATCGGCACCCGGTAGACCGACTTCGGGAAAAGGTTTTGAGCTAAGCAATAGTACAACAGCTTCGGATCGAGAGGATTCTTCAAGCTCAGGATGAAGAAAAATGGATTGTGAATTTGAAGCCTATTTATGGGGCGACTTGGAAAAGTTAAGTTAGAATGAAGCGAAGAACTGCATCAAAGTCGCCCCAAGCTATGAACCTGACGTGGATCGTCTCCTTTTCTATTATTGTCACACCAACCGAGCGGATGCCGAGCTTGGCCGATTAGCGAAGTTAGTTGTCCCTGAAACCCTGAAGGCCGACATTTTATACCATTATCATGTCAGTTTAAAAGGTGTTCACCAAGGTGTCGGTGGGACATACCAGAAGGTACGCAAGCATTTTCACTGCAGAGGACTATACCGGAGTGTAGAAAAATTCGTCGGAACCTGTATGGACTGCGAAAACGAGAAGGGCTTGCCAATCATTCGAAGCCGGTCATCCGGAAATAATTCAGGCGACTCAACTTTTTTCTGATAATAGTGATGGATCATATCCCCTCTTACTGAAGTCGTTTAAGGGCACCACCGAACTGCTGATCTGGACCAATATATTCACAAGCCTAGTGATCGCTAAGGCCGGGTCTACTCGAACAGCCCATATATTAATGCATTGGAAAGGAAATGAGCAAAATCGACCGGCTATCGCGATGGCAAAAACCCATACTTATGGCGCAGGCAGTAAATCTGAGTGGTTCCAGGGATCCTGGTGGTACTGGTTCCACCACGGGTCCTGGCGATCAACTTCAGTCAGCCCATCTCGCAGTGTGCCGATCGGGGACTGGCATCCATACCCTGGGTACCAGTCCCCCGCATCCGCAATAGCCCCTTCATCACATCCCGAAGAACGGGTAGATGCAGCACAGAAGGGAACAAAAAGACATCGATGTCGCACTCGGCGGCTACACCATCCTCAACGTAATCAAAGTCCAAGCCAAACCTGCCCGACTTCGACGACGATTACGTGCAC
>MIQA02003518.1:0-10138 GCA_001887855.2 Sclerospora graminicola | reverse complement strand
TCATGCCTGACTTATACTTCGAACCTATTTACTTCGTCGCACGGTTGCGTAGTACCACCTTGCCCATCCTGGCTGCACCTTCAAGCTGATCTGTACCACTTCTGCCCTGATCACGACCCGACTCCTAGTAAGATCTTCAACCTATCCCGATCTTCGACAAACGACCTTGAAACCACTTGAGATCTTCTCTTCTAACACTTGCCCACTTCGTACCCAGCCCGACTGAACCGAGAACTTTACTTGCCTTTGCATCTGGACGCTGATCAGAGGCTGATCAGCCCTGATCACGATCGGCATAGTGATCAGCCGAGTGATCAGGTGGTGATCAGGCCGATCAGCCCTTGATCACCTCGGGAACGCTCTGGGTCATCATCATCACGACTCAATTCATCTGCTAAGCCATACTTCCGACCTTTATACCCCGTCAGGGCAACCATATAACACCGATCTCGGCTGATCAGGCCTGATCAGGCCTTGCCACGTCATCTTCGGACAAACCCATAGGTTATCATCACTCACACAACCTGTCACTCCACATGTCCGACTTCATTCCACATCTAATCTTCATTGCTCGGGCATAATCAGCCGATCAGGCCGTAACTTCGTGTCATGATCAACTTCAACCACTATACCATTCATAGATCGGCTGGACGGCTGTCCTTGACACGTCATGTCCACAGTTGCTCACCTCGCTTTACATCCACGGGAACTCCACTTCGTAATTGTGATAACGATCGTGATCGTGATCTCCATCGTTCCATCAGTGTCTGGGACTGGGCGTAATGACAGTACTTGGCTGATTTCTTCACATCGTGAATACCCGTTGTCCGCCACCTTTTCCTCGTAACTGTGATCAGCCTTTTCCCACCCATCAACCGTCATATGTTGATGGGTGTTCCATCGTCACCAATCAACGGTCATGTGTGGTCCACTTCAGTCTCAATATTTTCCGATCGCTTTACCACATTAGTCTGTAAGTCCTTGCCTTCGTTCCACATCCATATGCTGGTCCGGCACCACTGAGCCCTGTCAACCTATAGAATCAAATTGTTGGCCTGATTACCCAGGTGGCTAACTCACCCTAAACCCCCACAAATGCCACAGCTGGCCGCCCCACCACCGAAGGAGGGCTCCAGGGTGCTCAAAAGTAAGCGTAATCCCAGCCGGATTTCATCCTTCTCAACCCCGAAAGTCACCAAATGATTCAAGCTATCCGGTTTGCCGGTAGAAATCACGCCTGGCGTTAGTGTGAGTTGGAATCCAGATCGGATTCGGAATCGTCCACTTACCGGAAGCTGGATCCTGGCGAATCACCCCTGCGTGGTAATGACCGGGAAGCTCATTCTGGTTCTCCACTCTCTCCGGTCATTCAAGGGATTTTTTCCCATGACCCCCGAGGAGTATCTACTGCCTCCCTGGACGAGGAAGGGAAATTCGAATTATTCGAGCAAGACGACGACGACGAGGTTACTACTGAAGACTTTGAAGGGTCACCCCGCCTGGACGCATTTGAGTTCGAGGAGGAAGTCTCGGACATGGGCAGACCGGAGGAACCAGCCGAAGAGTCTCTTCCTTTAGCATCCGCCCCTCCTTCCTGGTTTCCCTGCCGGGAACCCCTACGACCTGCTGACTTGCGTGCAGCCTTTTCTTGGTCTTCGTTCAAGCTGCAGTGCCTACTTCACTGCGCTTATATTGCACGATTTTTCCCGTATGGCGTTATGGATCTTCCCTTTATCTGCCTGGGCACCACGTATTTCGGCGTGGCGACCCGACCTGGTCAGAAGCTAGCAGCTGAACGCGGTCATATCGTTGAAGCCCTCCACACAGCTGGATGCGGATATGCCAGACATGGGTCTGTCTCATATTGGCTGGTTTGCCGATTTCTGGCAGACATATACCGTTTTCCAATCCCGCCATTGTCAAGCTATCTGGGAATCCACCCACTTCCTGTACATTTCAGCTGGTGTCCAGCGCGCGGATCCCGGCCTGGCTGAGTACCGCACCCAGCGTAAACAGTGCCATAACCGGGCTGCCAAGGGTTGGACCAGCCTGTGCAACCTAATCGCCGCCGGGATCTGAGCTGGCTTCTGTGACCTGGATTTATTCCTTTGTCCCCTTATGCTGTACATGGATAACCGTAAGATGGAGTGGAGTGGGGAACCCGCTGAGGGCGGCACTTGGTACCCAGGACTAAGGGACCCCAGCCATGCCACCACCATCCAGGCTTCACCCGATGAAATCAACAGGCAGGACCCGTGTCGCAACCAGTATTGGCGTGATCCCAGGTCTTAGCGTGACTTGATCCAAAATATGTTTTGCCGTACTCGGTAAGTGAAAGTTCCGCATCTTGTCACGATCGACCAGCATATCTTCGTTCGTCTGAGTATGATCCATTCCTACTATCCATTCATTGTTGTTCAATTCGCAAGTTTGCCCATCAACTTCATCTGTTCGACATTCGCTCAAATTCCCGCTGCTTCCTACAACCCACCAGGCCATCCACCCTAATTACCCCACCGCTTATCTTGACCCGGCCGGCTCTTGTCCAACACCTGATTAACCAATTTTCAACCGATTCTACTCTTGCCCACCATTGGATTGGTCGATTTTCGCATTCAGCCGGTCTCCGTTCACCATTTGATTGTTCATAACCGAAAATCACCTGGTTCGGCCTGACCCGTCGAACGGCACCTGAATGGCTTAATGTTCTAGGGCAGCTTCATTTTCTTCGTGAGTCTGCATGACCCCGAATCGATTTCGGCTTGCTCGCTGGTGGTCGAATTCCCTCATCAGCGCCCCACAGCTTAAGTCCAGTCATCTACACACGTCTGTTCTTCGTGATTTTTTCCACTGTATCAAGAATTCCCTGTGGGTCCGCCCATATCGGGTTTTCCGTCCTGTTCTGACATCCAGAATCTTTTCGACTTCGTACTAATCTTGGTCCAGTGGCACGTCCCATTTATCTTCAGGTAGCAGGGCTTCGTCAAAATCAAAGATGTTGCCACCTGATACAAGATGAGTACTCGGTCGATCCGGATTTTTTTTTACCAGCTTTAGCTTGGACACATAAGCTATCGGGAAGACATTGTAGTCCGTGCCTGTGGTGATCAACTTGACAGCATGATCTCCGACCAGCTCTGCCACTCGGAAGATGCCGTGCTACATATAATCTAGCTTCCTGGACTCGATCCAGGTATAATCATATCCGGGAGCCTGGTTATATACCATGCGGGCTGGCCTGGTTATTATTCCGACCAGCACGGTCTTAGATAGCCTGTCGGAGACGTTCGTTCACTTGCTCGCGTGTCAGTGAGCAATGGCGCTGCACCCTCCAGCGATGAGCATCACGATCGCTTCTCCGGGTACACCCGACTGGGATCGAGGCCTCTAAGGTGGATTTAGGATCCCATCCATCATATGCCAGGTAAGAAGGGGTTTCTCCCCTCACTCGATCGTAAGATGATTTAATAGCAGAAACCAGCCTTTCGGCATATTCGTCCCAATCATGCTGGTCACATACATCTTGATGGCCCGGGTTAGAGTTTGCACCATCCCCTCGGCCTTACCGTTCGCTTGCGGGCGGTAGGTCATGGTTGCACTTTGTTTCTGGCCAAATTTTTTGTTGAACGCTCGGAACATCTCTGACATGAATCCAGATTCCCGGTCATACCTAATAACTTCGCTGGGACCAAAACGTCTGAACACGCATTCCTCGTGACTTAGAGCCACTTGCTGTGCCGTACGAGTGGATGGCTATGGCCATCCCAGTAAACAAGTCAGTCCAGATTAACAATTCAGTATATCCATTTCGAGACTTGGGCAAAGACGGACTACCCGGGTAGGAAGGCTAGCCGGGCAGGATGCAATTTTGGGGAGGATTTCATGGTGCCTGCCGGCATACGACTGGACTTATCTCACGGTACGCTGACTTCGCCTACGAAGTGCAGATTAAGCTGGCTTGCCGGTGACCTCTATGTGGCACCCACACTAAATTTTTTAAGTTGGACCAGTTCGTAACTATTCTGGTAGGACGGACAGCGGAGGTGACCGTGCGGCCGCGCGACCGGCGGTTAAGTTGTTGCTGACTAGGGGAGAGGTTTGGGTACCCTCGTTTGTCAAAGAATAGGATCATTCCAACTGTGCTAGAGTGACCAATACCTTGGAGCAGCCCCTCACCATGCATGAAGATGTCACCATTGGGATTTGGTTGGCTCAAGACAAAATGCCTCGGCGGCCAGGTTATGTCACTATAGGTTCAAGGTGAGTGACAAAACCTAGTCTACCAAGCGACTATGGACCTAGTCAGCGAAGAAGAGTCTGTGGAAGAGGATCTGGCATCTATGGTGGCCGGACTGGAGTTCAGCTTGCTAGCCGTCGCTGAAACACAACAAATACAGCATACGTTTTACTTGTATCCCGTGTGTGGTGTTGTCGCTCTCAGAAATTCCTTCTGAGATGCGAACACCCACGGGGTCCCACATGACTGACTGTCGGAGGGGGTACTCCGTCCATCCAGGTCTTAATCCGATCCGGCACCCAGCCGGCTGGATCGGTCACTCCTATCACCTTGGTCGTGACGACTAATATGATCCATGTTCGTAAAGCTCACCTTGTGTACCCGTCTGCACTGGCGGTTGCGCTCTCTTGATGGACCCTAGGAGGAAAAGTGAAAAGTCCGTCGAATAAGAACGGGATTAGGACTAGGGGTAGCTCCTGGGCGGAAATCTTCACTGGGGAGCTCGATTGGCAATATACTTGAAGTTTGTATACTGCGCGGGATGGACCGAGAATAATCGATCGGCCAGCTAAACCAATGACAATAAAGGGGTAAATTCAAACGTGTACGTAAAGGGGAATCCAAATATAACTCCACACTCTTCCACAGAAGGCCAAAATGTGACCACTTCCCAATACTTAATATACCGTGTTCAAAACACGGGCGACTTGAGGTGAGTATACGAAACGCCGCGACTCCCGGTCAGGGCACTTCCGGTGGGATACTTTAACCTTCCCCGGGCAAATTAATAGCAGCAAGAGGGGACCTTGTTAGCGACTGCTGTGAACCAATGAAAGCGACTTGCGTCTTAGAAAGCGAAACGTATACTGATTTTTTTATCCCTATATCCATTACAACCTTTTGTGTAACCTACCCCAAATTGCCCGGCTGGATAGTCATTGGTCCTACCTGAAATAGCCCAGTCAGCTCCACCTGGATATCCTTTGTGTACCGTACACCAACCATCCAGCTCCACCTGGATACTCTTTTGTGTACAGTTCTAAATTTGCTACATAGGCCCTATACTGCTTTTGGTATAGGTTTAGGACTAAAATGAGCGAAGACTATGCCGGTCGTGCACCCCTCGATGATCCGGGTTCACCCACGGGATCCTGATAACCCTGGAGAAGGCAGCGCCGGTATGCCAATAGTAGTCGACGAAGGCGACACTGGAGGAGTAGATGCAGGAGCGGCAGGCCCCGCGGATGCCGGAGGGCCGATGGAGGGAGTCGGGAACGCGACAGCCGGAGAGGTGGCAGAAGGTTCGATCTCGACCGGAGCAGATTCAGGCTGCACTGTGACAAATGCGAAGTCAGTTGTACTGGACGAACCAGTTGCGCTGAAAAAACCGGTTCTACCGGTTCACAAATCAGCGGAATCAATGGAAGGTGAACCCAGTAAAGAGGAAGTAATATCGGTAAAATCGGTATTACCGGTTTTAAAATCTCAGGTCAGCAACAAAAACCTGACATTTGAAAAAAAGAATCAAGGTAAAGGAGCAGCTGCGGCTGCAGGCTTAATGCAAAGTGTGGCACCAAGTGATGCGCAGGTGCCACAAAGTCTAGCCCAAGCTTTTTACACTGCTCTAAAGGAAGCGTCGGTGACAAGACCACGGGCGCAGGCGTGGCTGGACCTGGTACGCGATCTGTTTGAAGCCATATATGTGAAAGTACGCGGCCCGGTGTCTCGCTTGTCCGTGGCAGCAAAGCGGTTACCCAAGCTCAAGGCACCTGAAGCTGAACGCTTATTGGATTACTTTGAAATTGCGGTGGTCGAAGGGGGCAAGGACTGGACTGAATGGCGAAACCAAGTAGTTGGAGCAGCAGTGCAGGCCCAACGTTCAACGCAATCCTTCGAAGGGATTCTCTGGAAGAGCATCGGGCAAGAAAAGGTCAAGAAGGCGGACTTTATGCCAGCCCCACTCAAGGGGTGGGCAACGAAAGTAACAGGACGAACAGAGGCGGAGTCCGGTGAGCAACTAACTAAGAAGACATATCTATTCAAGACTACCGTGTTTAAACCTGATGAAATTTCTCGATTACGTGGAGTGTGTGAAAAAGATTACGGAAACTTTGCGCCGATGATGGTGCGTGCTGGAACTGATGACGAGTGGCGTATAGTACAAGGGCTTGTGGAAGGCACGATTATAGCCAAACAGATGCCACAATTTATTAAGAGAATTATGAAGATCGATGAGCAAGTACGTCTGGTTCAAACAATTCGGGCTCAAGTGGAAGGGTGTCTCGTGATGGACTTAAGTGGGGAAAGTCAGATCAAGGAAGCCTATTTAAGTACTAAATGTCTCCAAGAAAGTGTAGCTACCGCAGCAGTAACGCGTGGAACTGGAGGAGTAATGCTGTGGAGGATGGTTGCCCAAGTAAAGAGTATAAGTTACGATGGAGTGAAGCACGCCTTGTTTTTCCACTTCTTCACGCGGGATATGGCGGCAAAGTTTGCAGGCATGAAGGTACCATTCCATAGGTTCGACCATACTCTACGAAATGTGCATCAAGAGCAGTCGACATCGCCGAGATCGGCATGGGAAGCTCAAGTTGATAGTAATGGAGAGCGCTATGAGCAAACTGGCTACTACTCGTGTGTTCTTAAGAACATCACCAGATCGGTTGATTTATTAAAACTATCTGGTTATCTTCGAACGATTTTGGGAGTGGATTTCCAACTGGACGATTTGGACAAAGGAGGTCCCTACTCTGACACTTCAACTCTGTGGGAACTGATAGTGGAGTCGGATGCTTGCCCATCGGCACTACGGGGGATTAAACGCATTTATTGGGGACAAACCATGTTAGTTGTGGAGCACCCAGCAATGAGAGGAAGAAGACAGTGCCTAAGATGTGGAGAGGCAGGTCACCCGATGAGGAAATGTACAGCGCCTTTGGAAGAACCCCTAAAGTCGCATTGTTTACAAGTGGATTTAGAAGATTTCAAGAAGTTCACCCCCCCAGCAACAACTTTCCGCACCATGGAGGAGCTACGGGATCAAGTAGAGGCAGTGCGACTACGCCAAGGCGAGAAAATCACTCAGCCAGAGGAGCAAGATGAAAGTAGGGACGACAGAGACATGGAAGAAGATAAACCTTCCCAGAAAACGCCCGTCCAAGAAAACAAGCCTTCGATAGCGCTGACAAGAGGCAGCGGTGCTGAAAATACATCGGTTCACCCCAATCGATCTCGTTCCGAGCCATCAGAATGGGTCACAGTGAAACCCAAGAAGAAACGACGTGAAGCTAGCACGCAACAAACGAGAAGAGCAACACAGCAAGTGACAGATTTGACTTACACTTCCAGCTTAAAAGAAGATTTGGCAAAGTCCAGCCCGAAGGAAAATGCTCAAGCCCAGATGGGTTTGGCCAGGAAAGAACAATCGTCAGTCACGACGAATACTGAGGAAACAGCTACTCAGCTGAAGGCAACAGTCACACCAGATGAGAATTCATCTCGATCGGAAGTGATTCGAAATAAAAAGAAATTACGGCACAAGAAAAAAGTCGAGATTTTACAAAAGAAAGCTAGCACCCTGCTAATGCTTGAAGGCAAGGTGAAGACGTATTTGGCGAACACGATTGCACAAATGGATGAGGACTATGGAAAGATAACAAAAGTAAAGCCAAGAGATGACACTGGAGTGGGTATGCCGGAGTTGACCACGATTCAGGATGTCATCCACTGGTTAAATTTCCAGTCAATACCTACACCAGCGACTGGAAATTGCCAGATCTTTGCATTTTGTCAGGGTCTCGCGTGTTCCGATCTGATATCAGAACATGAAATTTGATTAGAAGACATGGCCAAGCAACTCAAGCAAGGATGTCTTGTACGGGCGCTTCTGGACTTTGACATCAAGCTTCCCTCAGGGGTGAGGAAGGACACCCTGAAGGAATTACAAAGAGGAACGGATGTTACGTCCCCAAAGGAGACAAAACGGTTATTCCAGGAATATTTACTGGAGTTTGCGGCAAGCAGCTCACAAGTGGATGTAAATATAGCGGAAGATACATGGGGCAGCAATGACACACTATTGACCCTGAGTACGGTGCTTCAGCGGGATATATACGTAATTAGCCATCCGCCGGGATTCAAGACACCTGGAGTGAACTTTTATACGCCGGAAACAAGAACAATGAGAGGAAAGAGCTATCAAACAAGTGGAGAATACCCCATGAACATTGTAGATTTTTACAACAAAATGAGGAATTATTTGCAAGATGAGAGGGCAGAAGACCATGAGAAATTACCGATAATATTACGTTATGGAGGCCAACACTATTCGGCGATATTATTTGGACACCGGGAACGGGAAACAGACGATGTAACTATGGATGAAAGCAGTGAGGAGGAAGACTACGACGATGATAGAGTGCCTGGAAATAACAGTCTCGCATCAGATGAAGCAGAGCTTGGAAGTTCTACGGAGCTGACAACAAGGAGTGAAGATTCTTTAACCAATTATGGAAATCAGTCGCCCTGGGACCCAGATCAATGGGAGGGAAATTTTGAGGACTTGATCGCTAGGTTGGAAGGACCTACTATCCATCACGGCTTGAAGTGTGAAATCACAGATATAATTATGACGAAAGATCCACGCATGTGTGAATTGTTACATTTCTTGGCGGATACGGTAAGTAAATTATCCCTACCTGAGCAAGAAGAGATGATGAAAGTCAACATTTCGGATCCAAATATTCAAAAATACTTTATGCAAAAGTACCAAATTTCGGCACCAATTTTGAACCAATGGTATGGGAAAGTGTGATTAGACAACCAATCGGAATCGGATTGCTTGCTCATTTCGGATGGTTCACCGTCAGGGTCAGAGTATAAAGAATCGGATATGTCGCCTAGATCACAAGAGTCAGCGTTGTCTGAACAGGATCGAAACCAGTCACAAAAACGGATATGTCGACGGGATGGAGAAGAAACAAAGGCAGAACCAATGGAGGTGGTACCAGTAGCTCGGGAACTGGTTGATGACTTTGAGAAAAGTACAGGAAACGATGAAAAGGAACGAATGTCTCTCGATGAATTTAAAATAGCGTGGCATGAATTACTGCCACACTGGGAGGAGCAAACTGGAATTCCGTTTCCACTAGTCAGTTCGACCAAGACCCTATGGGTGAAAGCAGCCCATCGCGAGTCGAACCGGTTATTACATCTAATTAAAGATGTACCGGGCTCACATTTTATCCTTGACAGCGTGCACCCTAGTGTATTAGTAGAATTAACAAAACACTGGAGGGAACAATTCTGGCTCGACGTTATCGAAGCAGGTAAAAGGGAAGGACTAGCAGACATAACAGGTCAGTGGTTTTCGGAATGGGAACACAGGTTATGGTTATGATTGGATCCGCCCAACGCACTGCAATAATCAACAGTACACAGGAATGGACCAGATTACGAAAGTTACAATATGGAGGAAATGTGATATTGAAATTGTTAGCGCCACGAGAGGTTATTCATTTAGCAGGGATGTTAATTTGTTCGCACGTGTTCGCAGAACAAATAGCGGCCCTAGTTGGGGATGACTATCACCCAAATGACACGATAATGTGCTTGTTGCAAAGACATCTACAAGTGGTGAATCAACGGCAAGACTATGCAGAAAGGATTCAATTAATCGAGAAAGGGGCACCAGAAGCATGGCGGGAATTATTCGAATTCTGCCACGCCCCAACTCTTTTACAACTGGCCAACAATAACGAAAATCCACACCTGGACCAAGAGAGTCCAGTTCGACATTAAGGGCACCGAAACAGTGTATCTCAGTAATCATACGTATTTCGCATTAGACAAATTGGAGCCATACGTGAAATATCGAATGCTCAAGGACATGGAATTTGGGGC
>MIQA02003517.1:0-14949 GCA_001887855.2 Sclerospora graminicola | reverse complement strand
TAATTTCTTATCGTATCATTAAGCCTAATAGCATCAATTACTGTTCCATCTTCTTATAATGGCATGTCTTCAAAAGTAGAAAAATGAGTAAAATATACCTTTTATAAAAGCGTTGTTAAAACGTTGGTGATTTTACCTTGCTCTATTTTCTCAATCAGCCATTTGTTTGCTTTAAAGATTTTTATTCCTTCGGAGGCAAGATTCCATATATTTATTGTTTTTTTTAAAATGCTGTTGATTTTTCTCTTTTGAGGAGATTTTGCTAAAAATTAGGGCTAACTTCAGTAGAGGCAATATACTAAGAAATTGCTGTCAACATACTGTAGATATTATTACGATGATAACTCCATGCTAGGGACTTTACGATTCGTTTAGTCTTGTATTTTCTTCTAATAATTGATTCAGATAAGATAGGTGTTCAACAAGCTTGTAAAAAACCAAAGTAAAACGAAAGCAAAATCTATAAGAAACATTCCTGTTCTAAATCCCCAAGAATGGGTGCGCTAAAACTCCCATCAGTCAGCAGAAAAAAAACAAGCTTTGGTGCAAATGATTTTGGGACGGAGTAAGCTACACAAAATTAGCTCGCGCAAGAAGGTATGTCATTATTAGAAGATGGAACAGTAATTGATGCTGTTAGGACTAATCATATGATAAGAAATTAAGGGGATGGCTTCAAGAACTCACTTTTAAAATTCCGGGACACAAAATTGTCGAAAGCGGAAAGTATTTTTCCTGGGAGGTAATAGAGATATTTCTAGAACGCCAGACTGCACATTGTTAGCTATGATCTAAAAACTCCTTTGAAAATCGCATTTTACATCCTGATTTTTTTCGTGGTATATAATCCATGTTTTCCATTGGCACAAGCGGTATATTCTACACATTTTCAACTTTTGGTATATAATTCCCATTAACTTTACGATGTGGTAGAAAATCCGCTTTGTCCCTAATAATAATAATAAATGTAGTCTATTTAGTCTTAACTGTCAGCTACTATGAAATTTTGAGTTCTTAGCACTAGCTTCATCTTAGGAAGACCAAGTAAAGCGTTAGGCGGGGTTACTATTTGTCTTGACGCGGTTTGTGACGGCGGTGCTGGGAATATATTGAAGAAGCACTGAAGACAAAGAAGAACCGTATCCCATCCTCTCGAAAATACGTTGTCTTGCTCTCGTATTCCGCTACGGCGAACAATTGCATTTTGTAGTGAGTCCAAATGTAGTCAACGTGTTTCGACTGATTTTGTGTCTTGTCTTCATAGACTGTGCGGTTACGAAATCGCCACATCCATACATGTGCGATTCCGCATAGCCCCCACCATAGTCGCTTTAATTGGTCTTAGTAAGTATGCGGTTGCAAATTATACCGATTCATCATTGCCCGATCTAAATTACCTGTGTCTACTGGAGCTCGACGCAGAACAATATCTTCTTGATATTGATGTAAATCTTCAGTCTGGATTGTTAATCCGGTTCATGTTTGAACTGGTCTCCTCCAGAAAACTTGCGCACGCTGACAACTCCACATGATGTGCTCGACGTCCGTCCTGTTGCTACGACGTATATAGTCTATTAAACATAGGTGAGTGGTCGGCGGCTTCGTAAAAAAAAGTATTTAGCTGCATTGTAGCTATTCGAAATAAATCCCAAATTTGATAGTCCGATAAAATGTGCCCATGCTTCCATACTTGTTTTGGGGACTGATCTTTAGACAATACCACCACTGATCTTGTGCTTGGTTACTTTACCATTTTTGTACAATGTGAGGGAGGGCTTTCGCCATCGACCCAAAGTACAGTTTCTTACATTGCTTCCTTAATGACACTGGTATTCCCCATATCGATCGTAGATCCTCCTCCACATGCCATGGAAAATTGTGTTAGTCCCGGATGCGGACGGCAGACTACAAACTTGAGTTGATCTGATATCCATTCGACGACGTTAGGGCCTGTAGACGAAATCACTCCCCAGAAAACCCCCTCGTCCGTCGGAATTCTGATGATATTGTTCGTGTCCTGGTGCTGTCCCTCAATAAGCCCTGACCACTTACACTCTGACAATATCTCTGGGCTACAAGAGAGTGTGATCGGTGGTGGACCCCGATATATTGTCCAATGGCTATACGGGGAGAAGCTAATATAATAGCGCACAACCACCTTCTCAGTTTTGCAAACGTATGTGATGACTTGTCGGATTGTGGAACCTGCCATGTATAGACATCGTTATAGATTTGTCGGATTCTCAAAGCAGAAATGGTCACTTCCGGAAACCGATCAAATTTTCTAAGTTCGCATACGATCAGCTCATATCCACGGGTTTTCAGACCACTGAAATATTCCCCAGAAAGCCTCCATTTGTGGCGCTAGTGACTCGTTATGAGGGATCGCGGTGACGTCCGCTGTAATGGTCAGAATTTGATCTGGTAACATTCCGCGCGATGTGTTATGTTCAAGGGGGTGGTGCGATCTTGCCAGTGATGGGAAGTATCGTACCGTATATGTCTCGAGTAATTGCTCTCCGGTCGAATTCCATTGACCAAGTTCCACCTCTAAAGAAATCGGCTTCCGATTCGGTGCAGTAAACCCCACCTTACTCATTCTGATATATTCACCCGTGGCGTAACTGTTCTTGCCGTAGTCTGTGTGAGGAAAACTTTAACCATGCAGCTTGATAAATGCCAGCGGCTGCTAATAACCACCGTTGCGCATAATTCATTCGTTGTACCCGTATCGCAATCTTTAAAGCAATCAATCCTACTCCATCCGCCTGTTTGGATGTGTACATCAATGTAGGAGACATCTTATGCCGCACTTTGTTGTCCTCTTTAGTCGTCTTGGTCCAGATAAAACTCTTTTGGATCTGAAGCAATCGTTTCATGACTTCCCAATGCGGATCAAAAGCCTTTGCTGTGAATAAATTGACAGGGACAACAATCGCGTTAAACAATTTGACACGCTCAATAACTGATATACCGCATTTAGACGCTGTTGCCATTCGCCTCTGAAGACTTCTAATTCGCAGTGCCTAATTCTTCTCGAGTAAACTAGCATGTCCAACTTCATACCCGAGGTTTCGAACGGTTGAACCAGCCGCTACAACCGGTATTCCATACCATTCAGATAAAGTGATTCCTGGGTCTAGAAATAAAAAAATATTCTTACGTGGCTGGATTTTTAGTCTAGATAGCCTTCCAAAGTGGCGAACTAAGTCGAGGCCGGTTGAACTTGTTGTATCTGGTTCACAAAGGTAGTCAAATCGTCAACAAAAGCTGAAAATTTATGTTGCGCACCGCCCTCTTGTGTTGTCGGGTTAATTCCTTGGATATCGGTTGGCTGCATAATGGCTAACACCGGTACGAAGCTAAGCATTATGCATTTTAAAGATGTATAAAATTCATACGTTCTAGTATGTAGCAAGTGACTTTTAGTAAAGTAATAGAAACGAAATTTCTTACGATCATGATGTTTACACCCACATCGTCAAAGAGTTCTACAACTGTTTGCCCACTATTGTGAGCGGCCTGTGGCTTCACGTTGAGGCACGGCATGAAGAAAATAGACACGCATCCAGTAACTTCTTTTACGATCTGCAATTTTGAATCTACTACAAGACACTGTTCCATTAACCTAATCCACTCATCAATTAGCAAAGGATTACACGATCCATTCGATCCCAGAGATGTGTTCTAATGCGCCGCGTGGCTCTACTGCGATAATAATAGAAGAGGCGCTAACGGACATCCTTGTCGAATGCCCGATATGACTTCTACTAGGCTGGATCGCTCTTTATTCACTAAAACCTCACCAGTCGTTCCACAATGAAGGTTAATCATAAGTTGAACAAAACGACAAGAAAATCCAAACAGTCGTAGTGAAGCGTAGAAGTAGTCTTGATCTAAGGAGTCGTAATCCTTGGCAAAAAATCCACCTGCTCCGTCCTCGATTTTGCCTGCATTTGTTTTGTGTTGTTTAGAAGTGTTGCCATCATAATCGTTACTGCTTTGTCCATTCTGCGCCCCATGACAAAACCTTGTTTAGTATCACCGATTAATGTACCCAAAAAGGTTTGTAGTCGAGTCGCTATGATCTTCACGAAAAACTTGTAGCTAGACTGCAGCAAAGAAATAGGCCGGTAGTCCAACGCATTGCTTGAATTGATTTTCTTACGTAAAGTAATCACTAACGCTTTAAGGAAAGGTTTTGGTGCTGGTTCTCCCTTGAGAATCCGATTGAAGAGTTGGGGCAGGGGGTCAATCAAAACTTCCTGAAAATCTTTATAGAAGTCGTTACCGATGCCATCTAGTCCTGAAGCTTTCCGTCTCTCCAGTCTTTTGATCGCAGCGACTACTTCTTCCCCCGCTATGTCCGCAGGAGGAATTCAATGCCCATACGATCTGTGGGTATATTCATAAAACTCTGTAAATCTGCACCAATTTAATCTTCGAGACATCTGAGTGCCGTTTGCCAAGAAAAAGATCCCACGTAAGTGCGAAACGATTCGGTATTTTTGTACTATCGTCAAATGTAAGGTCATGCGCAGAAATGATGTTGGAAACCGTTTGGCCCTTTCCCAATCGCAGTTCTATGAAATAACCACCTAATATCGAGTGCCGATCTATACCTATCTGACCATATGATTCTTTAAATAGCCCAACTTTACCGCTTGTAGCCTTTGTTTGTTGGTTCTCGCATTATCAGTAATATGACTTTGCATTTGTCGAGCCCTACGTTGCCGACGACGTGCCGCCTTTCGGGCTGCGTGGAATAAAGCATTCTGACATTTTTTTCGGCTACCCATTGGTCCCAGGTAATCTTACCTCTGCTAAAAATGTCCAAGGAATTAGTAATTGAATCAAAAAATGTTTGTGCGATGTTAGGTATTTGTAACCGTATACGGGTACCCTGGCTTGTTGCTCTTCTTGATAGTTGTGGCCGTGAAAAAACCTGGATCCCGAAGAGTGAGTAATAGCTGTTCATGGTCCGAGTAAACTGAGTTATTCCCCACCGTAATGTCATCGAACCAGGACGATATAGATAGAATGCGAAATGTAAAGGCGATCAATACGACTTGCTTGTTCTCCATCATAAAATGTAAAATGCGTGAGCAAAAACAGAGTCATCCATGCCTGTGAGTTTTGGGTGAAAGTGTCTGTATAGTTTTATAACTGAGGATCTGTTGACTCAGCCTACCTCTTCGACGTCAGTTGAGCCAACCGAGATGGCGAACACCATCTGACCAATCCGATGTCCCCATTTCTCAACTGAGCTGTAGGTGAACTTCGCCCTACGGGCACTACAGCGATTGGCGGAAGGTAATACCGTCCAATCATGTGGCGAGGCTTTAGGGTATAGAGTTTCATAGGCCACATGAACTGGTGTGGCTCATATTAATTCTAGGAATAAATTAGTGCGTCCTCATAAGTAGGCAAGTCATCGCACTACTTAGCGCGATTGGTTTTGATAACAGATGGCTCCACTTGTTAATCTATTCCCGTGAAGGTTGCATTTAGCCTACCGGAAGCCTCGCAATGGAAAATACTTGATTCGTGTACTCACTCACGTTGCCCTTACTTGAAATATGGTTATTATTGTTTTTTGAAGGTGAAGATCAAGTATTGCGATTCAGAGGAAGAGCACCGAAATAACTTGGAGTTTATGTTTGTCCTGTGGTTTTGAAAATTGCAACAATCAAAGAGTATGGGGTCTTCCAGTAAGGGTAATCCAATTTTAGCACTTGTACCAATAGCCAGAAGGGCTTTACTACACCTTTGCCCGATCTAAATAAAGCAGAGCAGTGCAACGGCTTTGGTTACGTACGTTTTCGTCTCGTAATGGGATCGTCGTGATTGCGCATCCGCTAATGACACGAGTTTGTACTGTAGTGAAAATGGTTGAACTGATGGGCTAATTCGTACTGTCGGATGTAACACCGTATCGGATACCCATTCGTTTATGTAATCCTTCAATGGCTAACTTACCATGAAGGGTGAGAATTTCTTATTATGTGGAATCTGAAAGTAAAAGCTAATCGAAGTGGAATAATAAATTAAATTATCCTACTTCATGGCCTCAAACCGAGCGGCCGCGTTAAGGGCATCCACGCAATGGATAAAAAATCTATAAATTTGACTATGTTCTTGTTTAAGACGTTCATCGCGAAATCGACTGCCTCTTCATGAAGGATCAAGTCTCTGCTCTTTTATATAGGAGTATTGATGTTGCTAGTTTTCAAATATGCTATCATGATTGATCTCTACTTTAGGAATGCTAAAGGTTGATGCAGTGTTCGAGCTCGACATAAAACCAAATATAAGGTACATAAATCGTTTTATCGTATATTAATGGTTTTGCTGCTTTAGAGCATCTCCATCGGGGCGCGCTATTTAAACGCGCCAAATTGACTTTTAGAGCGTCGAAAAAATTAAAATTACCAGATAGCGCGTACTTCCCTCGCCGGGGGTACTACGAACGGAGCTTCTCCATATTTAAATCAACATGACGAGAACAGCGCACGAAGTATATTTCAAGTCATCCATTGCAATAGCAACTACAGTTCCGATTCGATAAAAACATGAAACTATTGGTAGCTTCGTAGCAATAGTAAAGCCTTGGTACATTATTGAAGGAATCTGTAATGGTAGCAAAGTGAATGACAACTGCAAAAATTGCAGTTAGGCGATGCCAACCTACCCATGGAAGCAGTAAGGGCCTCGATGCCTTCCCGATGACTCTTTCAACAAATTCTGTCATATTGAATGGTCGCGGGGAATAGCAGGCTATCATTTAACAAATACATAATAGATCAGCTTAAAGCAGAAAAATAAAGCGCACTTTTTACCACGTATTCAGCCGCATCCTTCACGTTGCTAGCTTTTTGCAGATCCAAATGATAGGAGATATTGAGCTGACTAATGATATCAAGGACATGTTTTACAGAATCGAAGATGATGGTCTGAACCGTTCTTCTAGGCTCCTTCATTTCGATGTCATCGCCCTCTGAAGCTCTTGCAGCCGGTGCAGGCTCCACGTGTGTGTCTTGGTGGCAGTGAAGAAAAGCCAGCCATAACCCTTCGTAGTCGTATAACAGGTTTGTCAGTAACTCACCCGTATCCGGATGATAAATAACCTTTAGCAAATAGAGTAGCATCAGCTTCATGCATTTGGGCAATAAGCAATAACGACTCTAAACCATTATCGTACAAAGTAGTCTGACTCCCTCACAATTGAGATACTCAGCAACAAAGTGTGGAGCACAAATCGGTTAACTAAAGGTTTTACTACCGTCCGATTTGAAACTGCAACTAAATATGGCGGCAAACGACTGATAAACAATCACTTTAGATTTCCTCAAGCACTGAGGGTAAGCCGACATATTATATTTCCCTAAAACCTGACGTAACCTTCATTCAACGGAACGTCGCGCCAAACATTGTTCACACGTTAGAGCACCCTAAAGCTAATTTTAAAATAGGTACCATTAAAACGACCCAAGGCTCACCCTGTACCTGTGGTGGAGCCGATTTCCAAATCCATGACCGAAGTCTTGGGTGGAATCCGGATACCCACTGGCCCGGACGACCAACTATCGGAGGGGGTACTCCGTCGATCCTGATCAGCATCAGAATCAGATGAATCACCATTGTGGTGACTGATCTGATCCTCCCGGTCATCTGGCCGGTCTTCATGCGCGTCAGGATCTATATTCAACTTCATCTCACCTTGTGTACCCGTTGATCGGGGGTGGTTACACTCACTTAGGTGGACTCGGTGACGAAAACGATGATCTTGATCAGGTCGGAGGGGATGACCTTCTCGAGACGGGGGGTGTCCTCGGGTGGAAATCTTCACCGGAGAACGGGTTGGGGTCGATACTTAATCAGTATCTAGGCACTGATCAGGAAAGTTCGTCTGATCAGGCCAGCCAATGAGAGAGAGATATAACGAAACCAAGAAAACGCGATCAAACCACGATCTTCCACAGTAATCCACAAACGTTATCTCCACAAAACCTTTCCCAATATTATTGACGTGTTCCAAACACGTGTGCGTTGACCTAAAACAAACCCGTCGGGGGTCTTCCGGTAAGCCAAAATGCGTCTAAGCGCGTCTTAACCGGGAATTAGTTGAGCAAGAGGGGACTAATCAACCCTGTGCTCCCAATGACCGCACATGTGGCGGAGCGACTCTTTGCTTTGGGGGAAAATCTAAACCTGTTATTATATATGCAATGTCCTATACCTGTGTACCGTACATCAACTCATGCCTGACTTATACTTCGAACCTATTTACTTCGTCGCACGGTTGCGTAGCACCACCTTGCCCATCCTGGCTGCACCTTCAAGCTGATCTGTACCACTTCTGCCCTGATCACGACCCGACTCTTAGAAAAATCTTCGACCCATCCCGATCTTCGACAAACAACCTTGAAACCACTTGAGATCTGCTCTTCAGCACTTGTCCACTTCGTATCCAGCCCGACCAAACCGAGAACTTACTTGCCCTTGCATCTGAACGCTGATCAGAGGCTGATCAGCCCTGATCACGATCGGCATAGTGATCAACCGGGTGATCAGGTGGTGATCGGGCCGATCAGCCCTTGATCACCTCGGAAACGCTCTGGGTCATCATCATCACGACTCAATTCATCTTCCAAGCCATGCTTCCGACCTTTATACCCCGTCAGGACAATCATATAACACCGATCTCGGCTGATCAGGCCTGATCAGGCCTTGCCACGTCGTCTTCGGACAAACCATAGGTTATCATCACTCACACAACCTGTCACTCCACATGCCCGACTTCATTCCACTTCTAATCTTCATTGCTCGGGCATAATAAGCTGATCAGGCCGTAACTTCGTATCACGATCAACTTCAACCACTATACCATTCGTAGATCGGCTGGACGCCTGCCCTTGACACGTCATGTCAACAGTTGCTCGTCTCATACTACATCCACGGGAACTCCACTTAGTAACTGTAATAACGATCGTGATCTCCATCGTTCCATCAGTGTCTGGGACTGGGCTTAACGACAGTACTTGGCTGATTTCTTCACATCGTGAATACCCGTTGTCCGCCACCTTTTCCTCTTAACTGTGATCAGCCTTTTCCCACCCATCAACCGTCATATGTTGATGGGTGTTTTATCGTCACCAATCAACGGTCATTGTGTTCCACTTCAGTCTCAATATTTCCGATCGCTTTACCACAGCCGCCCCTGAGACTAACTGTAGCCGCACAACGACTGCAGTTCGACTCACTCTTTTCCAAACTTCCTCTCTGGTGATCAACATGGCTGACTCGAGCCGATCTTCTCTTCCTTCTTCGTCTTCTTCGGCTGCCCGCCCGATCGCTGCCTCGCCTTCCGTTTCCAGTTCGACTACTCCTGCGATCGCCCCGATCACGACTTCGACGCCGATCACGACCAGCCTCATTCGTCCGACGATGACCCTCGCTTCGTATCGCCCGCCTTGGAATCCTCCTGCTCAACCTTCCTCAGATCGCCCCCTCCGTTACTTGGAACAGCTTGCTCGACTGATAGATGGATCGGGTCCATTCACGTTGGGGCCCGTGGAGGCTTGCCGGCTACGGTCGGAGCTCCGAAGTGCAATTCCCGAGTTGGTTTCTCTGTATGATACCAATCGGGCACTTAACGCGGAGTTATCCGACCGTCGGATCGTTGCTGATTCCCTGGCACATGATTCCGCTGATCTGGCCACCTAGCTGTCGACTCTCCGGCTAGATCACGACCGACTTGGCCAAGACTTGCGAGACATGACTGATCGTGTTCAGGGTTTGACGATGGAGCGTGATCAGTTGTCGGCTGACCTCGCTGCTTTGCGACTTTCCAAGCCTTCGGACACCGTCGCCTCTTTACAGTCGCTGATCGGTTCGCTGACTATTACCGTCCGCGATCAGGGTACGTTTATCTCGTTCGCTTCTTCTGTAATCCGTATTTGACTCTCCATGTTTGTTTCCAGATGAACGTATTGAGGCGATGAAAGATTCGATGGTCGAGATGGTGGGCCATCTACAACGGCTCGATGATCACCGTCTCGACCGTGACCAGCTGCTGCACGACAAGATCTGCACTGCCGAGGACGTAGAGCGTCGGGAAGTCGAGGCTCGCTATTCGGATGAACAGGTCCAGCTCTTGGTCAAGCAACTTTCCGATTCTCGCATCGGCCGCGCCGACATACAGAAAAGGTTGTGCGAGAGTCGGAAAACAGCTGAAGATTGCCGGCGCGAGCTTAATCTTGCTCGGGTTAAACTCGAAACCCTAGAGCTCGATGATCGCGCCTGGCTTCAGCATAACGCCGACCTAAGAAACCTCGCGGTGCAGACTATGGAGAGGTGGACCAAGCCGAACACCGGTATCGGGGTCAGTTCGGACGGCCTTACAACGGCTTCCTGGGCTGATCAACTCTTTTACTTCATCTGGAACACCACCACAGTCTCCGGAGTCTGCCCCGCCACCACCCGCGTCCTCCGTCGCTTCCTTGCCTGTCCATAGTGCTGATCAGCCCGTGATCAGCACTGCAGCGGCTTCTGCGTCTATTCAATCTCGTTCACCGGCGACTCCGAGTTCAGCGCCTTCGGTCTTGAATTCTGGGAAGCGTAAGCAGATCAGTTCGTCGAAGAAGAAGATGACTCCCGCCAAGAGATCACGTCTTGCGATTGACTCGGACGACGAATCGACTGATCTGGACGAGAGGACGTTGTCTGTTCTGGCCCGATCGCGCAGCACTGATCGCCGTACTCAAGCACCAAGCCACTCAGGCGTAACTTCGTTGGCCCAGGCTGTTACTTTGCTGGAGTCAGATGACGAAGATGACGATGATCTTGAGGAGGAACAACCGGCTGCGGCTGATCCCAACGTTCCTCCAGCGACCCATAGGGCAGTGATCGCCCCGCCACTCAATTTCACGGGCGTTTTCATCCCAGCGAAGCGATCGTCGATCGGACAAGACGATTACAGTTATAATCCGAACCAAAGGTTCATGGATCTGTACGTCGTCCTGCAAGGCAAGCCGACCTCCGCTCATATGGCAACACGGAAACCTTGGAGTGCTGATCAGGTTTGGGATCTGACGCCTCGGGTTCTTGCTGTGAGGCAGAAACTCGTCCCTCGCTTGTGGTCCCGCCCGCCAGGCTGGATCTTTCCGACAAGATCGCCGGCGCCCAAAGACAAGCAGTGGCAACCGAGGGTGCTGACCAGAGGCGCTATTGAGCTTCTGATCGATTCAGCACCTTGGGATGTCCTCCTGACACCTATGCCCGGGCTGGCGTTTCCTGATCACCCTTGGTTTGTCGAACTGCAGGGACGCTTGGCTTTGTATTACCAGGAACACGTGCAAGCAATATGGGAGGCGACTCACCATTTCCCGATCACGGCGGCGATGCGCAAGGACGCGTGGATCGAGCATTACTATCATGCTCGCAAGCGTCGACGCACCAAAGCCGGGGCTGCTTGGGCCGCGATCTGCGATTATATCGTCGCCGGGATTCAGCACGGCGAGTGTGATCTGGACGTTTTCCTGTTCCCTGGTGTGCTGCATTTACCTGTTCGCCGAGCGGGATCGCGAGGACTCAAGGCTGACGGCGGGGATTGGTATCCCGGTTATGGGCATATAACTCCGGTCGCCACGCTGCGTGATTGCCTGCTCTGGACCGATCAGCAGGAGCCTTGGCGAAACCAGTTCCGATCAAGCCCCATGGATCATCCAGGGTTCACGGTTTCCCGCCTGCGCACTAAGTATGGCCTGTGATCGTCGTGATAACCAACTTCTATTTCGTTTTCCATAATCACTAATATATCACGACAGTTCTTGATGATTTTCGCGTTCCACATTCATATTTCTTGTTCATGTCTCATTATCGTCTCCATCTTGTATGTCGGTCGCTCTCATGTATACAGATATAGTTCTTGAGTAATATATGTATGTATATGTATCCGTTTACTCCAAACCAGCTCAACCACCCTGATCTCCACTTGCCCGATCATCATATTTGGCTGATCAGTCACAATGTGTCAACCCAGGCTATTGAGATTCCTGGTTACCCTCTTCGTGGGTTTGCATCACTCCAAATCGATTCCGTCTCACCCGATCACGTTCAAATTCTCTTAATAAAGCTCCACAGTTCAGATCACGTTCATCTACCCACTCGGGATCGTCATAACCCTTCCACCGAACCAAGTAATCACGATGGGTTCGGCCAAATCGGGTCCTCTTGCCTGATCGGGTATCCAAAACCTTCTCCACTTCAAATTCGTTCGGGTCCAACGTTCTTTCCCAACTGTCTTCGGGTAAGAGAGCTTCGTCGAAGTCAAACCTTGGCTGATCATCGCATGCCAACCTGGTTTTAGGCCGATCAGGATAATTCCGAACCAGTTTCAGCTTCGACAAGTGGACGATCGGGAAAATTCCATAATCGGTACCTGCAGTAATCAGCCGAGCGGCATGATCACCGATCAGTTCGGCTATACGGAACGGTCCATGCCACAGATGTGCTAACTTCTTGGCATATCCTTCTCTCACGCGATCCAAGTAAAGCCAAACCCTTGATCCCGGTTCGATATTGTGCGAATCGGCCTGATCATTGTTCCGATCAGCTCTTTCTTGGATGGCCCTCCGCAATCGCTCGTTGACTTGCTCCCGCGCATGTTGATAGTGACGTTGGAGTCCCATACGCCATCGACGAGCTTCGCGATCTCGACCTCGGGTGCATCCAACAGGGATAACCGACTCGATGGTAGATCGGGGATCCCAACCATACGCCAGGTAGAATGGAGTATCTTCCCTGATCCGATCGAAAGAGGAATTTAGCGCAAACACCAGTCTCTCCGCATATTCATCCCAATCTTGTTGAGCGGAGTCCGCGACATACATCTTGATAGCTCTAGTTAGCGTCTGTACCATCCGTTCGGCTTTACCATTCGCCTGCGGACGATATGCCATGGTCGCGCTCTGTTTCTGGCCAAGCATCTGATTAAATGATCGGAAGACTTCGGCCATGAAACCTGGTTCGCGATCATGCCTGATCACTTCACTGGCTCCAAATCGTCGAAAAACACATTCTTCATAACTGCAAGCGACTTGTTGGGCTGTTCGTGTAGATCCCGCTTTCGCGGTCACCAATCCCGTGAACAGATCAGTCCAGATCAGCAACTCTGTATTGCCCTTGAACGATTTTGGCAGGGACGGTATGTGATCCATCGCTATCACTTGGAAAGGGTAGGTCGCCTGGATATTTCCAGGTGATCTCCCCCGGATGTTTGGCATACCTTTTCCAGTTTCGCAATCCGTACATGTCCCAACAAACGTTTGTATACTTCGATATAGGCCTCTCCAATGAAAATGTTTACGGATCCTGTGATACGTTCGGCCTACGCCCTGGTGGCCACCCTCCAAGCTGACGTGATAATGGTGTAAGATATCAGCTTGTAACGTCTCCGGGATCACGAGCCTTGCCGATCGGTCCAGATCCGCATCGGCCTGATCAGCTTGAGCATAGTAAAACAATAGATCATTTTCGTCGATCTCGTAGTTGGACGCGATCTTGGCACAATCTTTTGCTTTACTCTGGCTCAGCTTCTCCAGATCACCCTTTAGAAACGCCTTCAAATCAACGATCCATTTTTCCTCGTCTTGAGCCTTGAGAATTCTTTCGATCCGCATCTCCTGTACTATTTCTTCTGTCAGGCTTTCTCGAGAGAGTGATCTGTTGGGTGGTGATCTGGTTCGTGATCTCGTCATAATCAAGATCTGGGCTGCTTCCTTTTCATCTTCCACACGGATCAGCTCAGGCAGCCTATTGATCTCCACCAGTTCTTCCAGCAACGTTTGATCAGTAACTATTGATCCGGCCTGATCACGCATAGCCATAGTGGCTAAGTGATCTGCACTCCGATTCCAATCACGTTTCACATGCAAAAGATCATGTCTTGGCCATCCACGTAAAGCTTTCATAACGCGATCATTCAGTAGTTTCAAACGCGGCGCTTTACAGTCGATCTCTCCAGTGATCTGCCGAATCACCAGGTTTGAATCTCCGCATATGATTACTCTTCCGATCTTTTGCTGTTGCAAGAGATCCAAACCTAGTAGCAGACCACGATATTCAGCCTCATTGACCGTGATACCTGGAGTATAATCTGAACCGGCCGATATAACAGTCCATTCAGGCAGTTTCCATAACAGCGCGCTATACGCCCCTACACCTTTCTTCACACTCGCTGATCCGTCGAAACTTACAACGATCAGATCTTCCTCCGAGCCGACGATCGGTGGGGGTATAGTGATCGATTCACGTGGTTGCTTCCGAGGAGCGACCTCGATCAGGGCTTCATCGACTTCTGATCGGGGCGTGATGCTGGCTGCCAGCGTTCCAAGAATTTCTTCTTCGCCCTTGGTGCACTTAACGATCTCCAAAGTCCACTGAGATAGCACCGCTGCCCATCGCCCCAGTCTTCCATCTAAACCACTCGCGGATAGTAACCACGCCAAACTAGATCGCTTTGATAATACCTTAATTGATCTAGTTACCAGCATAGAGTAGCAAACATCCAACACACGTAATAATGCTAGCACTTCCTTATCCACAATACCATAGTTAACTTCGTTCGGTTTTAATGTTCGGCTTGTGAACGTCACCGGGCAATAAACTCCATCGTGATCTTGGACCAGTGCGACCGATATTGCCCATTTACTGGCATATAGGATCACCACGGGAATCTTCTCCGGATCGAAGTGTTTCAGTATCGGCGTCGAGATCATCTTCGCCTTTAACATGCTGAAGGCTACCATAGCTCGATTCATGTGGTCCTCTGACCCTGGCACAATTCGATCAATCAGTGATCCAGTCTTGAGATCCGTTTCAGTGACTTCAACTTCGTGATCAGTCTCAATTGGCGATCCTCCTACCCGATCACGTTCTCGTAGCCCA